>JAULAV010004820.1:0-51993 GCA_030789695.1 Scilla litardierei | reverse complement strand
AGGCTAAGGCGGAGCTCGAGCGGTGTTCCAACGTCGTCGACGGAGGGATGTGGCAGGGCGAGCTTGGAGAAGGCTGCTGCTACGCCGGAGTGGGAGGGTGTCGGCGTCGAGCGGGATGTTCTGGGGTGGCGAGTGCTCGGAGATCGGGCGTGCATCGGTGAGCTCATGGCGTTGTACAGCGAGAACGGAGGGGAGAGAGGTGGCTTCAGGCGCTGCTCGGCGTGGTTTCAGCGGCAGAGGGATTGGTGCAGCGGCCATGGTGAGCTCGGAGATGTTCCGGGCTGTCGGGGAGCACGGCGGGCGATGGTGAAGTCACCGGAGAGGCGGGAAGAGGAGAACGAAAGAGAGGGAGAGAGTTTGAGAGGGAGAGATATAGGGTTTGGCCTTCGTCGGATAGTGGAGGGAGATTAGAGAGAGGCTGCCTGTGAGTGTATGAAGGAGAGAGAGGAAGAGTGTGATACGGGGTTGGGCTGAGGGAAGAGAGATTAGGGGTTTTTATAATTAAACTTAATTCATCAAAAAAAATCAATTAGTCAAGCTTTAATAAATGTGTTAGGTAGTATTTAATGAAAACTTTAGATTAAGCTAGGAAAGTTTTAAACGTGTTCCCTAACACGTTTTAGGTATGGTTAGGTTAATCTAATAGTTAATTATGTTAATGTAATTAGTAATTAGCTAGGGTAATTTGTGACGATAGCGGTATAAATTGTAACGAAATTACGATTTTGCCCCTACTAGTAAACGTGTCCGAAAAATTACGAAAACATATCCACGGGATCTCATCGTCACGAGGATCATGAATACGAAGTCCGTTTCAGGGTTTGAACTACGGAAATACTAGTTTTTGGCCAAAACGTTTAGAAAGCGGGTTTGCGGGTTCTCTATCGAAATGATATCAGAAAATTACAAAATTAATGTGGGAAGCTCTAAATGATCATTGAATGTTACTGTAAAAGTTTGAAATCGTTTTGATGATGTTTGTATAGAAAATAAATTCATAAAGCCAAAACGGTAATAACTGAAAATGAATTTTATCAGAAATGTTTTGAGTATTTGATGAAATCCGATTTTACTAAAATACTCCATAACTAGTCTGGTACTTCAAAATATTTTTAAAAGAAATTTTTGAAATCAGAAAAACTCCTGACAAACCATTATAAAATAGTTTAAAAATTGAAAAATTGGTCAAATAGGTAAATAGTTTGTCTTGATGAAAACAGGCCGTTACAAAAACGACTTAAGTTGCAGGCACGCCCGCTAAGTTTAGCGGGCGCGCCCGCCTAAGGCAAATGGGCATGCCTGCAAGGGAGCACCCGTGCGGGCACACGGCCCGCTGTGATCAGCGGGCCGTGCCCGTTGTACCCAGCAGGCCGTGCCCGCTGTTACCAGCGGGTCTGGCCCACTGTGTCAGTGGGCCGCGCCCGCTGTTCCCAGCGGGCGTGCTCGCTGGGTTAATAGGCCGCGCCCGCTGTTCCCAGCGGGCTGCACTTGTTATGAACAGCGGGCTGTGCCCGTTTTGTCCAAGTGGGTCTCACCCACTTCTTTCTTGTGCCTTTCTTGCGTTTCTGGGCTCATATGAGCTCCGTTTCCAACATGGTTTGATCCTGTGGATTCCACATGAAATCTCCTCCAATCCCAAATGCTTTAAACTCACAACCAACTTGTGAATTCAACAATATCATTGCATCAAATGCATTCCTATATACGATCTTCCTATTACTAAGACATGAATATTACTCGGTGTGAGACCCTACATCCTGACCCTACTACAGGTTGAGACTAGAAGTGTCTAGACCACAGTAACCACTAGCAGCAGGTTTCGTCCCTGTTTCAGAATCATCGATTACGTGATTGACTCGTTGGCAAGAGTGCCGACGGGATCACTCTGACTGTGACCGTGATGATTTTCACAGTTTTAGTCCCTTCATCACAACTATGTCACTTGCCTAGCCTAGGGTATGAAAATCTGTCAACCCCACTAGCTAGCAGTGGTCAGTATACATCGGTCTCTGGTACATTCATGTTGTACATCTTACAACATACCTTGGCCAAGGTTTTACCGAGAGTCGTACTGACCTGCGACACTAACTTCCCATTAACGGAAGAGTCGAATCCTCTATTGATCACTACTCAGCTCGTATGCTTCGAGTGTCACCCAGCCTAAGATCTTTCAGCAGGCCTTGCCTCGAAGCTAGATCTTTAGACCTAAGTGACACCGTTTACATACATCTTCGTATAATGATCTCAAGTCCTAAGGACCAACTTACCTATCATCACTTAGAGTTATTAATGACAGTTAGTTAATGTTTAACCATTTAATACCTCTTTGTTTGGGTTGTTCAGTGGACTCATTCTCTAATGAGCACCTGCGCTTTGTCTCCGACTTCGCCAAGTCGTATGGTTATGAGACCAACTAGACTAAGACACAATGGTCTGTCTGATGTGCCGATATCCCTATCTCGACACATCTATGACCTCGAACGCCTTTTAGATTCAAGCTACTATCGGTCAGACATTTCTCAAAATCGCAATCTTCATCGCGAAACATGTGTGACCTAACTTTGAATCCAAGAGAATAATCTAAGTAATTAATAAATAGAAAAAACTCAAACAATATTTTACCAGAAAGCATACTTTCATTTATTGAACAAGATGTTTACTAAGATAAATAGCCACGAGGGCATACATCTCTCAACAACACCCACACCTCCTTTCCTCCAACATCACCTGACTTTGGCATCAGAGGTTAGTCAGTGGGTATGCCCTTGATCTAGGTGGTCCATCCCCGGATTCTCTGATGTCTTTTCCTCTCTCTTTCAGGTATCAGAGAGGGAGGCTGGCCTGGCATAACCTTTCTGTTCTGGCTGTCTGTTGCAGGAATGCTTACACCAACAGTCTGGACCAGTCATCTAGCGGCTTGTCTGTTGCAGGAATGCTTGCACCAATAGTCTGGACCAGTCATCCAGTGGCTTGATCCGGGCTCTGTGAGATTCCATGCAGCAACAAATCCAAATGCCTGAAGCAATCCGTAGTATATCTCCATGCCATCTCGTTGCACCCTAGCACCATTTCAAGGAATACAAGTTTGAGCACTACTCAAACTTCATCCTCGACATGTCCACTGAAAGATTCTCATTCTTTTAAATTACTTTGGAATGGACCATACTACGACATCTTCATTGGCACACATCCACCCTGAGTTTGCATCCAAAGTCAAGCATCTGTTTCATCACTATCAAGTATAGAATCTTCATACACATGCAATGCATGTCATTCACATAGTTCTCATAACGAGCAAGGGTCTTTATGGTGTGTTACCCCGACGTCCTACTAGCAATCAAGTCGTCCATAGTAGCTTTAGGATCTATACCTTGACTAGAACTCTAACTATCAACTTCATCATCACTGCCAATAGTCGTGACTGTATATGGACTCTCCTCATCAACCATCACTCCTTTGCCAACAATTTTATCAAACATGTGATTTCAAATAAGCACATCCTTCGTGTTTGACACCTCCTTACCACCACTTGTTTTGGTACTTTATGAAGCCTTTCCTTTCAGCAGCACTAACTCATCAAACATCTTATGTCAACTAACCAAGATTATGGACTCCAAACTCTGTAACATTCAACACTATCCATGTATCCCAACATGACTCATTTCTTTCCCTTGGTACCGAACTTATTACCTTCCTTATAAACATAAACTGGACACCAAATACCCAAAGATAGTTTAGCTCCACTGGCTCCATCTGAAATTTTCTTATTGATAGCTGATGATAGAATTCTGTTCACCAAATAAGCTACGATTGTTATATTTTCGACCCAAAATTCCTTTGATAATCCATATATAAATTTCAAACACATCACCTTCTCTAGAAGTGTATGTGCATCCTTCTCGGAACTCGATTCGACTGCAGATCACGTAGTGTAATGAAGCGCCTTGGAACTCTCTACTTCCTATAAAATTCAAACTCAGTAAAGATAAACTCGTCACTATTGTCAGATTTCAACACCTTCAGTTTCTTTCTAATTTGACTCTCCACATATGTCTTCCATGCATTGAACTTCTCAAATACATCAAACTTCTCATTCATCACGTACATCCAAATTTTCATGGAGATATCATTGATAAACGATATGTACTAATGAGCTTAACCTAGAGAGTGAAATGGTGTTGGAACAAAAATGTTGGTGTAAACATACTCAAGAATTTGTAACGGGTCAAACGAGGGTCAAATAGCGGATTCACTTGATTTTTGGTGTGTGATCATCCATGATGTACATACCCCAAATTTTTTTTCAAAAAATTATTTAAAAATAAAACCGACAGCTCATATACATATTTCTTATTATTTAATTACTTAATTTGTTTATGTATTGTTCCATCGATTATTTATTTACTAGTCATAACTCATGACCATATGTCATTGGGCATTCAAAATATTCTACTGAAAAATTTCAACATATTCAAAATCTCCCCCCAAAAATTTGCAGCCTATTTAAAATCCACCCAAAAAAATTTACAGCCACCTTAAAAATATTGCCCCCAACAAATTTTTTTACCAACATTCAAACTAAAATTAGTTCATTCAGAGAATTTAGTTGTCCCAATGTTTAGTTCACTCCAAATTTAGTTTCCTCCAAAATGTAAAATTTTAGTTCCTTCAAGATTTAGTTCCACAAAAAAATTTTAAATTAAAATTTGGTTTACTTATTTCTGTTACTCAAAATTTAGTTCTTTCCAAATTTAGTTCACCCCCTAAATTGAAAAATTTTGGCACCAAAATTTAATTGCCTCCAAATTTAGATCCCCCCAACCTTTTAGGGTATGTTTCCCCTAAAATTTCCCACAAAAATTTTGGTGTTTTCCTCCCAAAATTTTCGCAAACTGTACTTCTATCCATTGACATCGTAAAATTAAATCTTAACCGTCTTTCTATCCACATCTTTATCCTAGTCAGTAAACACATTCAGAAACATATTTCATCCGTATAATTGATATATTTTGAACAGAATGTAAATGGACCAACTTAATTAGAAAAAAATAATTTTAGATATTCTAAATACATTAAGATTTTAATTTAATTTGTTTGCTTATATAATTTATTTAAAACAATTTAATCCTCATTGCAGCAGTAGAAAATCTAATGTGTTCTCAAATTTCAGAATACTTTGCTAGTTAAAGAAAGGAAGATAGGAGAAAAGCTCAAATGTCAAATTTCAAAATACTTTGCTAGTAATAATCTGGACAAGAGACAGCCCACGATGAAAGATAGGATGAAGAGATACGATTGAATTCGACTTCCAACCACCCACAACAATTTGGTGAGAAGGGAAGATGTCTCTTGATAACTAGGGATGGGGGCTGCCTGTGCCCATTCTGTCATGCAAGCTCAATGCGGCTTGTGCGTCCGGAACATATCAGAGCATCGTGAAATGACCTTTTTAGGGCATACAATTCATCATCACATATGTATCTAATCATCAAATGAGTATATAATAATCAACTGTTAGTTACATGCGTACATCAATCCAATATGCTGCTCAAAACATCAGCATCAATCACAGAACGCATGCATGATGGATGGGTTTAGGATATTATATATACATGCCTTCTTCGAGTGATGACATTTAGTATATACGGTGTCTTTTGTTATAAATGGATAGAGTCTTGGATATTTCTGTTCTCGGTGCAAGCGACATGCAAGTAAATATTTGATATTCACATTATTGTCCAATTTAGGGTATATAGATTGTAAGTTGTCCCCGAAATTCATATGAACAATTATGGGCTTGCATGTGCTTCCCTTGAATTGTAATGGATAATGATGTTGACAGCTCAACCGCTATGTAATCTGCAAGGGAACTGGCGCGATCTAAGATAGTGTGGAGTTGATCTACTAGACCCATGCGGGATGTTTTTGACTTCCCGGCCGAGTTCTCTTATTGTGCTGTGGTTATATGTTGTATGCCGTATGCGTTTGTGCGTTTGTGTTGCCGGTGTAAAACCACAAAACCCGAAATGTGTAAACTTTAGGGGAATTTGACATTCGATCCGTCCGTTGCAAAGATTTCTATTGTTCTAGAACTGTTGAATTTGCAACGGGTGGATCGATGGTCAAATAGCGTTGGATTCACTTGATTTTTGGTATGAAGCGCATCCATGAGGTGTAGAACATGTCCCAAATTTTTTTGAAAAATATAGGGGTATGTGTATAATGTTGTTTGCTGCTACCCATTTTGCTATATATATCTACACACAGATATGGTTGGAAGATGTGTCCATCAGATAATTATTGTAATTGTATAAAGACATGATCTTGTTCGAAATAATAATTTACTATTTGGTATTCTTTATCTATGTGATTCTCTTATACAATGCTGAGTTTGTTGTGTTTATATCACATGAGTAAAATCCTTGGAGATGTGTAACGAACATTGGGATCATGATGATATCATGATAATAATGCCCAATATGAACACATATGAGCACAACTTTTAAATGTTCTTGGTCAAATGAATATTGAGTCGGGACATCGATATTTTGGATAGACCTGTGTGCATTGATCAAAATCATCGGATGATAGTGCTTGGTCTCAAAGCTGCTTGATATGGAGACATCATGAGACAACGCAAATGTGCTTGTTGGGGAACAAGTTCACAGAACGATTCGCCGAGATGCTTCCACACGGATAAGTAGTCTACATGTCAATGGAAACACTCAGATGACACTTGGTACAGTTTCGTCCTTACGGTAAGGGAATCATGCTAGTAATCTAAACATTTTAGATAGAGCAGCGGAAGGCAGAAAATTAAAACTTTCTAATACTAGCAATCGACATGCCATGGTACTACTATAAATCTAAAAATTAATACTGAATTAAAAGCCGTACTTGGGCTCAAGTATACTTCAGCGATACTCACGGACCCAAAAAACTCTTCTGGTGAAGACTAAGCCTCACTCACCAACCAACACCTTAGAAGATTCACGTTGATAAAGAACTCCTTCACGATCTACGAGCCTTCTAGGAACTCAAACTGCCTTTCCAAGTCATGCTAGAGCGATAAAGGAGGAGAAGAAAAAACTTTGATTGATGCAAGAGATTCTCCCTTTGAAGAGGTTTGAATTTCTCCACACTTAGAGATTTCAGATATAGATTTTCAATCTCTTTAGCTTGGTTTTCTTAATGGCATTGGTGTATTGAGAGAGTTGGGGAAGGACGCCTTTTATAGTGCTGGGATCACCCACATCTGAACCAGATTAAGGATTTGAATTAGATCTCAATCTTATCCCTAAAATGCACAAAGAATTCATTCTTGATGAGTTCTAATCTTATTAGATCTTTATATTTGATTCCTAAACATTATCATGAAATTGGATATTATTATAACAGAAAAAGGGTTTGGATTAGATCTAACTTTTAGATCAAATCTCACATCAGATTTAAAATCCTTATCATGATCTATCGGTAGTTAGTCGACTAGTCGACTATGAATCCGATAGAACCAAGTCACACATATTGCACTTGATTAGTCGACTAGGGCAAGCCACTAGTCGACTAATCAGTTGATTAGTCGACTAGGGGCAAGCCTCTAGTTGACTAACCAGTGCTGAGTCAGCTTGTCTCTTCTTCTTTGGTTGAGATGTTTGTAACTCTTTATGACCATTTCATTTCACGCACTCACAACTCTTGCGCAACATGTTAATGTACTATCAAATGATCACAACTCTTGTGATCGTATCCTTGTATATTACATATACTCAAAGTTTATCCCTTTACTTTTTGTGACGAGTCATCATCTGCGTGAGACTTTAATAGCACGATTCCTACTTTTGCAGTGACACTATCATATCATGTGAAAGATTGGTAGCGGCTCTAGCTGAGCGTATCGACCCTTGTTTTGGAACCATCATTATTTGGTTGGTGTGAGACTGGAAACTCACATACCAAATCTCTGGGCCTGATAGTGACAGCTTTCGTGCAGTTTGGTCCCTTCATCAAGACCATATCGCTAATGCGTCTAGGGTATGGAATATTGTCAAACCCCACTGCACCATAAATTCTTGAGTTATATTTGATCACATAGTTAACTGTTGGATGAGACTTGCTAACTCTTAACAAGTTCATCCATTACCTTAGCCAGGGATTTACTATGAGTCCATTAATTTCACTGCGACACTAAGCTCCCACACCGTAGGAGACAAATCCAATCTAGATGGCCACTTCCTTTGCACGCTTCAAACTATACCCAACAAGTACCTACGTATTGAACGTGATGATGAAGTTTGCAAAAGCCTAAGCATAGATTTTCATGTGCAAGGTCCTTTAGCACATCTATAGTCATAAGGACTACGTTGCACCAACTGTCACTTAAGAGCATATGTTAACAGTCAGATTATGTTTACCATACAGAAGCATCTCAGCGAGTTGTTCTATAAACTTGTTCTCAAACAAGCACATGCACATTGTCTAACGATGTCCCCACATAGAGTGGTTATGAGACCAGCTACTATCATCGGATGGTATATATCAATGCACATTGGTCTATCCAGAATATCAATGTCCTATCTTGATATTCCTATGATCAGGAACATTGGTCCTCATTATCATTATATCATCATAATTCCAATGTTACTCACATAAGTCCAAGGACTTTATCCATGCAATATAAATGCAACAACATACTCAGAAGTGAAAATGAGAATTACATAGATGAAGAGTGCCAAATAGCATATCATTATTTGAACAAGATGTATTCTATAATTACAACAATTGTCTGAAGGACATACATTCCCACCACTTATGACCAGAGATAGCTAAAGGACCTTGCACATAAAAGGCTATGCCTTTTTCTTTTACTAAACATCAGCTAATGTGATTAATGTGTCAGTACTCGCTAGTTATATTTAGAAGCATGCGAAGGAAGTTGCCATCAAGACGGGATTCGTCTCCTATAGTATGGGAGGTTAGTGTCACAGGAAGTCAATGGGTTCATAGTAAATCACTGGCTAGGGTAGAAGGATGAATTTGTTAGGAGTAACAATTGTCATTCTACGGATAACTATGGATTGTATATGACTTAAGGCCTTTACGGTGTAGTGGGGTTTGACTGATTATGTATCCTAAACACCTAAGCGACATAATCTTGATGAAGAGATTGGACTACATGGTAAGCGGTCGCTGTCAGGCCCAAGTCTTGGTTGGAAGAGATTTCAATCTCGGACTACAATTAATGAATGTTCCTAAACAATGGACACAATGTGATTGTGTCATTGCTAAAGTAGAAATCGGGCTATTAGAGTCTCATATAGATGACGTCCTTTCACGAAAGCAAAGGAAATAACGTTATGTACACTTGATTTACATGGGATCAATCATAAGATTTGTCATCAAAAATCAAAAGGATATAACACATCACAAAGAGTCGAGAGTGCATGCAAGAAATGATTGTAAAGAGTTACGAACATTTCAAAACAAGAAGAAATGCTAAACAGTCTCAGAATCGGTTAGTCAACTAATGTTATACCATTAGTCGATTACAACACTGATTAGTCGACTAATCATTGTGGTTAGTCGACTAACCAGTGCAGGATGCATGAGCTACTTCTAGTTGGTAACTAGTGGACTAGCACACGTTTACTCGTCGACTAACGGCTGACAGTATGATTAGGGTTTACAAATGTGAGCAGGATTTGATTGGATCTAATCCAAACCAAATTCCTAGAGTTTTGACTCTAATAAACTCACCTTATTTAGGATAAGATTTGAGATCAATTCTTGTATTCTAATTGTATTAGAAATCCTAATGAACAAGCGTTCTTATCGAAAGCGTGTTTGTGGATATAGTCATGATCCAACTCAAACTCCGAATATGACACATGTTTGGATTAACCTAGCACTATATAAATGGGTGCTCTCCCCCCAATGTACAAGCAACAACAACAAAATAAACACTGAGATATCACATTCTTAGAGATCAAAGTTCTTCCATCCTAGATCTCTTATGCAGAGATATTTAGACCTCTACAAGGGAGAATCTCACCCACCAAGAATAAAGTTTTTCCTTCCATTCCTCTTAAAGCCCCTTGCAAAGTTTGGTTTGGGCGCTGGTTTGAGTTCGAGAAGATCTCATAGATCATAAGGGGGTTATCATCGCTGTGAGTCGTCTAAAGCACCGTGGTGGAGAGCAAGGCTATGTCTTCACCAAAAGAGACTTTGGATCTACGAGTATCACTTGAGTATGTTATGATATGGAGTCACCCTAGTATATTTTGATGATAATGAAATAATTAGTGGTGCTAATAAGATGTGTGAGTGTATGTACACAAGACTAATTACAATGAGTTCAAATCAAGTCAACTTAGTCAACAATGTAAAAAAACTCATTTCAAGCTTCAAAAAGTCAAAGAAATGTAGTTAAATCTTTATGAAGAAGAGTCAAGGATTTGGAGCCCAAAATGAAGACACAAAAGCTCATCTAAGACTCATGAACTGCAAGTACTCCAAAGACAAGTTGAAGAACAAAAGCTACTTCAAGAACTCAAGAAATTTGTAGGTGATTTATTTTATGCACTTGTCTTTAGATTATTGAAGTCTTTAAATTGAAGCTTACACACACATAGAAGATACCTTAGAATATCTTGACAAACTTTTAATGGTTTCAAAAGGGAATTGCTAAGCGCACGACTGGTTTTACTGTGCACGACAGGTCAAACTTTTTGAAAAATAACGAAAGTGCCATTTTCAAAAAACCCCTTCTAATACTTACTGCTCACAACAGGTAAAAAAATTGACTGTGGGCCAACTCTATGTAACAACAATGGCCCTCCATCTCTGGAGCTGAGCCACTACGACGGTTGTTGTCGAGTGATGTGACTCATATTAACTGAGAGCGGCAGTCGAGGTGAGAGATTTGATTTTGACCGCCAAAAATTCCAAACCCTAGGATATGACTACCATAAAGGTACAAAGGTCGAAGTGTCGGGGATTGCAAGATGTCGACACGTACCTCTCATTAAATGGCGAAGCTTGACGTAGCTCTCCATATAAATTAGGAAGATCGGAGCGAGCGAGCGAGCTTCTTCGCTTGCACTCAGATAATCATATATTCTCAGCTCTGCTCTTTGTTTTCTTCGTTTGATCTTATTCTTTGTCAAATTAAGGTAGTTGTCGATCTTTTTTTATAGATTCGGATATTGACGAACTATAGGTCTGTTAGTGCACGAGTACAAATCTAGCTGGAGTATCCGCGTACCCGACCCATTTGTCACCCGCAACCCGATCCCCCCCGCTCATAGCGGGGTATTGTCGAGTCAGACGAACGGATCGTTCGACCGTTAGGCTGGCACTAACATTCAGGGGAAAGTTAATGGAGCAGAGTAAATGGGTAGCCGTTATCTCAAATCCCAGAGGAGATTGTACCCGAATTAATGAGGGATGGTTACACACAATCAAAAGGGAACAACATATAAATAGACCAAAGGATGAAGGTAAATGGGTTCCAATTCCAAGGTACGAGATCTAAGACATATAACTATACTTTCTCAGCTAATATTTCTTATACTTTCAAGCTTATATCGCCAGCCCTAAGAAGAACCTCCGTGGGTCGATCTCAGCTGCACCAAGCTCCCTCTCTTCGTTAAGTTCCCTCACTAACTTAAGCATCTGAGGGGATTTGGGTCAGAACCCAGATCCGACCCCCCCTAACGTGTCCCTGTGGTGCAAATCGATGGTCATCATCTAACGTCGAGGGTCGTCATCGAGCTTCCTAGCCTTGAACGATCGATGCATCAGCTGATCGAAGGTCGATCGTGCATCACACCATCATCAACTACCAACACTTGACCCAGGTTCTTCCAACCGAGTGTCCCACTCCTTCTGCTAACGAGGCTTTGACTCAGCATCAAGAGTCTACATTGGTTTCACAACTGTCTCGATCAATTTTGGGCTTAACAGTTTGGCGCCGTTTGTGGGAAAACACGAGTCGACATCCCAATCGACAAATTGCTCGACTATGTCGACTTACCCATCAACATCCTCCGAGGATGCCACGAGACCTCCCAGTGTCGGTCTCATCAATATGATAATGGGAGGTCCCCCGCACCCAGAGCTATCAACCTCTCTCCAAAGCTCCTACGCCTAAAGGTTGATGACAGTGTCTGTGGGGGCAAAAGCGCCCCAGAGATTCTATGCCACCTATCTCCTTCTCGGATGAAGATCTGGAAGGTGTGGAATTGCCCCGTGATGATGTCGTCGTCATCACGGCTACCATCAAGGAGGTCACCATAAAAATGTTGCTTGTCGACTCCAGAAGATCGTGTGATATACTCTTCTTCACTACGTTGGAGAGGATGAGGCTATCATCCGTGGAGTTGACGCCTTGTTTCGGGCCCCTGGTGGGATTCACCGGGCATTCCACCTCGATAGTAGGCATCATCACCCAAATGGTGACCCTTGGTACGTATCCTCGATAAATCACTCGCCTAACCAGTTTCATGGTGGTGAAGATCAACTCGGCGCATAACAGGATCGTCGGAAGACCACTACTAAACGCTATAGAAGCAGTTGTCTCAACTTTCCATCAGATGATCAAATTCCAGACCCCCGAGGAAGTCAGAAAGGCAAGAGGGAATCAGAAACAGGCATGGTCGTGCTATACGCTATCCATCGCTCTAAGGAGGATCGAGCAGGCGGATCCAGTCGACCCCCAAGTCGAAGATCGATGGCTTGTAGCAGTCAAAGAAACGGAGAACATCCAGATTTCCGAGGAAGAAGGGAAAACTGTCTCTATTGAATCACTGCTCCCTTTCAACCTACAGGAACAATTGATCGCCCTCCAAAGAGAGCATGCCGACATTTTTGCCTGGTCGCCCAGGGATATGCCCGGCATCGACCCCGAGGTAATATCCCACAAGCTGGAGGTTGACCCGACTTCCCGACCCATGAAGCAAAAGGAGAGAAACATGGGGGGTGAAAAAATGAAGGCTGCGATCAAAGAGGTGGATCTCCTCCTAGAAGCAGGCTTCATTCAAAAGGTCAAATATCTTGAATAGCTCTCGAATGTCGTGATGGTGAAGAATGCGAACGACAAATGGAGGATGTGCGTCAACTTCACCGACCTCAAAAAGGTGTGCCCAAAGGATAGTTACCCCCTGCTACGAATCGACCATCTGGTTGATTGTGCTTCGGGCTACAGCTCCTCAAATTCATGGATGCGTTCTCAGGATATAACCAGATCCAGATGGCACCAGAGGATGAAGAGAAACTTCTTTCATCACTGATCAAGGTATTTTTTGTTACACCAAAATGTCATTTGGTTTGAAGAATGCCGGGGCTACTTACTAGCGTATAATGAACGGTGTCTTTAAGGCTCAAATTGGTCGAAATCTAGACGTCTACGTCGACGACATGCTGGTCAAGTCGAAAAAGCCGACAGATCATATTGCAGATCTCCGAGAGATATTCGTGCAGATCCGGCGATACAACCTTCGACTGAACCCTGCCAAATGTACCTTCGAGGTTCGGTCGGGGAAGTTCCTCAGTTTCATGCCGACGAACCGAGGGATTGAGGCCAACCCCGACAAGATCGCTGTGATCATTGCGATGAAGCATCCTTCTACCCTCAGAGAACTCCAGAGGCTGAACGGAAGGATAGCTACTCTGGGCCGATTTTTTTCTAAATCAGCCGAGAGGTCGTTGCCCTTCTTCATGGTACTAAGGAAGGCAATAGCCTCCACATCGAGCGGCAAAAAAGTCATCGAGTGGGATGCAGACTGCAAAAAGGCTTTCTCCAAGTTAAAAGAATACCTCGGCAGCCTGCCACTCCTGACAATCCAGATAAATGTGACCAACTCATCATCTATCTGGCCACCACCATGGAGGCCATAAGTATCAACTATTCGACGATAGAGAAGATGGCCTTCGCACTGATCCAATCTGCGAGGAGATTTCGACCATACTTTCAAGTGCATACCATCCTGGTCCTCACCGACACTCCCCTGGAACATACCCTAAAGAGGCTAGATCGTTTAGGGAGAATGACCAAATGGGGAGTCGAGCTAAGCGAGTTCGACATCCAGTTCAAGTCAATGACCGCTTGATGTGTGTTTATAATTCATATATTTATGCACGTTTTCTTCCGTGTTTTCCCGTTATTTACCGCCATCTTGTATTCGTTTTCTCGTGTTTTCTTGTTTTCTTTCACTTTTCCGTGTTTTTCGTATTTTGTAGGAGTTTACTGGCTTAGGGGGCATAAAACGACGATATCATGAGTCCCCGGAGCAACGGGAGGAGTCACGCGTGATCCAGGGGGTCAAACAACGAAGATCGCATCTTTCAACCCCTCACCCAACCGGTTGGTCATTTCCAACCGATCCGGTGATGCACGCGTGCACCACCCGGACACAAGTTGGAGCGGGCAAGAAGTCACCCGGTCGGTTCAGTGACCGGTTCAAACGCCCCAACTCTCTGGAATTCTGATGCTGAATGCCAACCGATCGGGTGACTTTCACCCGATCGGTTCACCTGTAGCCGATTCTCCGAAGCCGTGACACGGAGAGATCAACCGACCGGTTCACCCGACGGCACGAAGATCCAACCGATCAGCTTCAACCCTCAACCGACCGTGCCGTGGTGACTGGGTGGAGTCCTATTCTGCGCTACCGAAGAAACGAAGCAGGTCACCCGATCGGGTGATTTCGTATTCTATATATATGACCCCTAGGTTTTCCAAAAACGGAAGTTGTTATTTTTTGCTGTTTTCTCTCTCTCTTGACGGCTGTAATTTTTCAGATATTTGTAAGTTTTTCGATCTTTGTCAAACTTTAATATAGTGTTATTAGCATTGCTCTTACTGCTTTTTAATCGCCTGATCATGATTTTTACGGTCGATTTTGCTTTAGATCCTTTTTACTAGATATGTGTGAGTAGTTCCCAAATCTGGGATTTTGGTGGAAACCCCTTC
Source organism: Scilla litardierei (assembly GCA_030789695.1). Taxonomy (NCBI): domain Eukaryota; kingdom Viridiplantae; phylum Streptophyta; class Magnoliopsida; order Asparagales; family Asparagaceae; genus Scilla; species Scilla litardierei. The sequence goes on along the minus strand of JAULAV010004820.1, from coordinate 37,025 downwards.
GTGGGGTCTCCCCGATGCATCCATAGGGCTAGGAAATCGATAGGGATTAGTAATCTACCGGTTACGCGGGGTATTTTATTGTCATCGGCGGGAAAAAGACCGCCTTTGACCGTCGGGCCAAGGGGGAATAAACTTGGCGGTTGACTCCGTAGCCATAGCTCACGCCCTTAGCGTAGACGTCGAATCCTAGCACGCGGGAGCGGCAGGATGAGACGTTGGGAGTTATTGTTGCGAGCTTAGTGCTCCCGGAGTCGGTTAGTGTTAATGGACACGGGAGTGCCCACTGACCGAACCCAGGAAGTCCGGCGTATCATCCTGGGCACGGACCAGAATATCGGGCCCATGGGACGCTGGTACTACTTTCAGAGGCAACGTCTCACCATTAGACCCTAATTCCGATCGCTACCCTACCCGTAAGCCGTATCGGCGAGAATCGCACGATAGGGTGGAAACCAAAGTCCTGGGTTTTTCCTTTATATTGTTTATCCCTTGCATTCTATTTTTCGTGACAACCCATCATCCGATTCGGGCTAGCTCACCCATGGGGTGAATTTGATCCTTCTTGACACAAGCACATCCACGCCTCCCTGAGTTCGACCCCCAAGCCACACTACAACACCGTGCGCTTGCGGTTACAAATATTTAAATCTCACGCCCCCAATCATATCATTGCACACATCAAACACGCATAATCGGGTGGAGGGGGGGTCAAGCTTTATGGCGCCGTTGCCGGGGAGGCAACGTGCTTGTTATTTTAGGATTTCATGAACCCTTGTATCTAGCTTTCATCCCTACCTCGCGATAATTTTCGCATTCTTCTTTTTCCTTTTTATTTTCTTATTTTTATGTTTATTTTTTTATTTTATATGTTTTTTTCCCACTTTTCGCTTCACGGGTGTTTGTTGTTTTTCATGCGCAGGAGTTCAAGAAGTCTTGACGACTTGATCCCCGTTGATCCAGAGATAAACGCCATCCAAGGCCTTTGGCCGTCGAGAAGCGAAGAAGAGAGGATCCTGAAACCATGGGGGAGAACACCCCACCTCACAAGTCCCTGCTGGAGTACCCGATGCCTTCCATCGAGTCCACCTCCGCCATCCGTCCTCCTGCTATTACGGCGCAAAGCTTCGAGCTTAAGCCGTCCTTGGTGACGTGGATCCAGTAGGATCAATTTTCGGGTGCACCCATGGAGAGCCCCATTGAACATTTGGACTCCTTTTTGGAGAAATGTTACACCTTCCGGATAAACGGTGTCACAACTGAGGCAATCCGTCTGAAGCTATTCCCCTTCTCTCTGCGAGATAAGGCCAATCCGTGGCTTAGGGGGAAGGACCCGAATACATTCAATACCTGGGAGAAGCTCTCAAATGCTTTCCTGACGAAGTTCTTTCCTCCGGGGAAGACCATGAAGCTGAGGAGTGATATCTCCTCCTCCCAGGCCAGCCACGAGTCCCTGCACGAAGCCTGTACCAGATACAAGGAGATGCAGCGAAGATGTCCCCACCATGAGCTCCCCAAGTAGCAGATCATAAATCTGTTCTATAATGGGTTGAGGGACGATTTGAAATCTTCCATGGATGCCGCGGCTGGAGGGTCCTTTATGTCAAGAAGTGAAGAAGATGCCGGGAACATTCTTGAAAATATGGCATCCAACAATGAGCGGTGGTGTGACGAGAGAGACACACCTAGATCTGGGGGCATCCACAAGGTCGAGGACGTCGACAAATTATCCAGCAAGTTTGACTTACTGTCGACCCAGATCTCCGCATTGATGGTAGGCGCCGGTGGCACCGGTACACAACAGATTGCTGCGGTGGAATCCGAAGTTTTTGGAGAATTCGACGGTGGTGACATCTCACCACCGTTGGATCAGGAGAGCGCATTATTTTACAATCCTACAGGGAATGCGCCTTTTCCACCACGAACCAACTCCAACCCGGCCTACTCTCCTAACAACCGGAATCATCCCAACCTTAGCTACCGGGCACCTTATCAACAGCCGACTCAGCAGCAACAACAACAAATATACCAACCGGCTAGGCCCCAGCAGCAGTTTCAGCAGCAGCAATTTCAGCAGCAACAACCTCCACAACAATATCAGCAATATACTCCAAAGAATCAGCAGCCCTTCCAGCAGCAATATGGCCAGCAGAGGGCCATCTCTCCGGTTGAGTCCCTCTTGACTCAATACATCGCCAACCAGGAGAAGATAAATCTGAAGCTGGGACAGAGAGTCCTCACTGATCAGGTGACCCAGCTGGGGTTACAAGTGGCGACCCTTCAGAGACCGCAGAATCTATTACCGCCACAGCCTGAGGTGAACCCGCGGGGGGTAAATCGGACCTTGGCGCTCACGCATGAGCATGAGAACGTGTCCGCCATCGTCTTGAGGAGCGAAATGCAAATCCCCACAAGAGTGCCCCCCAAAGGACCGGAAGCACCGTTGGTTGTGGAACGACCAACTGAAAAATTAAATGACGACGGTGCTTCGTCGCCAAAGCCAACTACTCTGGAGGGAGTCCATGGAGAGGAGAAGAAAAAGGATGAGGAAGGGAACCTCAGAGTGTTCAAGCCAGTTGTGCCTTTTCCACAACGGCTTGCCCAAGCCAAGATAGATGAGAAGTATGTCAAATTTTTTGCCATGGTGAAAGATCTGAGCTTACAAATCCCCTTCCTCGAAGCCATCGAGACGATTCCCTCATACGCCAAATTTTTAAAGGACTTGGTGACACGAGGATCCAGAAAGGAGAAGGTCGTATAAACGGTGGAGTGCAGCGCCCTCATTCAGCACGCAAATTCGCCCAAACTTAAAGACCCAGGAAGTTTCTCCATCCCTTGCTCTATTGAGGAAGTGCGAATCCAGAGGGCGCTCGTCGATCTAGGAGCGAGCGTCAGCTTGATTCCCCTATCGCTATACAGGAGAATAAGGATGGGAGACTTGGAGCACACCGGCATGACATTACAACTTGCTGACCGTTCGGTGAAATACCCTGTGGGAGTAGTAGATGACCTCCCCGTTGATATGAGTGGAGTATAAGTACCGGTTGATTTTGTGGTGATGGACATGCCGGAAGATAAGCACACCCCTATTATCCTTGGACGGCCCTTTATGGCAACCGCCGGTGTGCTAATTGACATGAAGAACGGGAAGCTTTCCCTCAACGTCGGCCAAGAAAAAGTCGAATTTGACTTGGGGTTGTCGATGAAGCACCCCGATCCTCCGGATGATCCTAGTATCAATGTGCTGGAGCTGGAAGAAGAGAGAGCTGTGGAGGCAAGCTCCTGGGAAATTCTCTCGAGAAATCCCCCCGATAGCTTGGGGGACTCAAAAGAGAAAGTTGGCCCACCAAAGAAAGAAGTTGCTAATGAGGCGGTCACCCGACACGTGATCCCTCTCGGATTCCCAAAAGCTCCTCCTTCAAGGAGAAAGGGCAAAGAGCCCATGGGGCTCACCGGAGATGAGGTCCGGATCCTTAAACGAGTGGTGGAGGACTCCAATATGAAGGAGAAGCCCTCGGACCCTTGAACAAAGGGATGGTAGTCGAGCAAGTTTTCTTGTCGCCGCCGAATACACCGAAAGCTAACAGCCCAGAAGCTGAAGCGATGCCAGACTTTGGACATCACCCGTATCGTCCACCTTGAACATCATCAATGGGCGTCGAGCTAACGACGTTAAACAAAATCGCTTCATGGGAGGCAACCCATGCTCTAAACCTTTGTTTCCAATTTTTAGAACTATTTTAAACTTTATTTTATCTATTTTTAATAAATAAATCTAGCCGCAAGAACTTCGGTTGAGGGACTTAGGCCGTTTGTGCACTTTTGCAGAAAACAAGGCCCCAACCGATCGGTTGATAACTCAACCGATCGGTTGGGATGTATCAGCTGACGGCCGTATAAGTCACTCAACGAACCGATTGGGTGAAGCCAGCCGAGACTGGGTGACAGACCGTGTAATCTGTGCTGAAGTCTCGGGAAATTTTCAGAGCTGATAAATCGATCGGGTGAAGCTAAGACTGACCGGGTAGAAGACCGGGTGAACAACACCAAACTCTTGGGAAAAAATTGTGAAGCGGCGAACCGATCGGGTGACATTCGCCCGATCGGGTCGCCTGTAGCCAACTTCCAGCTATAATTCCGACCTAAAAGTCAACCGATCGGGTGACATTTCACCCGATCGGTTCGACTTAAAATCCTATATATAGCGCCCTCCGCCCGTTCGTTCCGCCCTTGCCCAATTTAGAAATTTCGATTGCCGTTTCGACTCCTCTGCCTTCGCCCGACCTAGTTCTTCCCCTCAGCCGACCCTAATCGATCTCTCCGCTCTCCTTTTCCATCTCTCCATCAATTTCTTCCCCTTCTTCTTCGATCTCACCCACTTCAAGCCCTAATTCTCACACATTCTCCCCCATTTTCGAAATTTGCTGGAAGGATTCACCGCGGCTTCACACGTGCTCCTATTGCATTGCGTTGGGGCATCTACGAGCAATGATCTTCATCTCGATTGCGTAACCTCGCTCCTTAGCTCAATTTTTATTTTGCCCTAGAATTTCATTTTGCTCGTTTGCCGTGTTAGTGTGTATTCATCGTATTTTGCATACACACACACACACACACACACACACACACACACACACACACACACACACACACACACACACACACACACACACACACACACACGACTCCTGCATAATGCCTCCTCGCCGTGCTAAGCCCACCGACGCCAGCTCTTCCAACCCTAGGCCCACCCGTCGCGCTCGTCGCACACAATCCACCGCCCGACCTGCCACCACCACCAATTCATCCACCACCCCACGACCCCCTGACCCCGTTTACATTGGCGATGCCGAATACGAGGTGTCATTCCATGACGACGACCAAGCCGGTCGGTTCATGGCCATGCTCCTCCTAGCTGGAGATGGTGGTCGGGCAACTCAGGAGTCCGTCGAGCGTGACCTGCCCGTCCTTCAAAGCCTCATTCGTCACATTCGCACTAACCCACCCAATGTCTCCGAGCTTCACATCCCACCCCCACCACTCTTGGTCCTCAGCACAAGCCCCCATCATCACCCCCAGAGGGTGGTGCCTCTGCTTGATACTTTCCCATCCAGCTTTTGCCTCCCCCTATTTTTAGTGCCCATCTATCTTTGCGGGGCCCTGCTTTATCACTGCTAGGGGGAGGACCCATTCACGTGTCGAGCCCCTTCTTTTTTTTATTTCCATTCTTTTCTTTTATTGACCTCCCCCTTGCTTATCTCTGCATATTCACGATCACATCATATCGCTAGCATTGTCTCGTCTAGCTTGGGGAAGTCAAATTTTTTCTGTGTGCTATTGTGTTTCGTTTTTCTTTAAGTGTTTGTTTATTTGTCGTGTCGTGTGATTTTTCTTTCTTTTATTTATTTTTATTTTTATTTTTCCGCTTATATGTCGTGTGGTGTGCTTTTTATTTTTATTCGTATTTTCAGTCTCGGTTGTGTGATTTTCTCGTTTTTCGTGTCTTTTTGTGTCTGTGCGTATTCCCCCCATATTCATTGCCCTCCCTATTTAATTCTATTGCATTGAGGGCAATGCAAGTTTTAGCTTGGGGGAGTCGCACTTCGTGCATCATTTGTCTCTTTTTCTTTGTTATTCGAGTCGTTTTTCTCCATCTTTTTCTTTTTCTTTTTCTTTTCTTCTTTTATCTCTTTCTCCTAAAGATGAGCCCTATGATGAATTGCCACAAAATCACACACACCTAGCATGGCATCGATAATCACATTTACTAACCCTAGGATATCGAGTCCTCTTGCATTTCATGCATCGTGGGTCCACTTAGCTTTTTGTGAGTCGTGCGTCGTGCCTAGCTGTTTGGTGTGCTTTTACTTTGTGATTTTACTTTATATACATGTCCAGGAATGACCCCTAGATTATCATGCTTCGATTTGAATATGCAGTATTTGTCTTTCCTGTCTGCTTCTGCATGCTATATATGTATCGTATACTTCATTTCGCATGTGTCGGGATTCCACAATTAAGGACTAGGATAACCCATTTAGCCCATGCTCTAATTAGAAAGAATATTTTCCTTCGCTCAAGTGTTTAGATTCCGATTTCTTTTTTTGTTTTACTTGGTGCAAATCCCCTCGTCGTGTACCGTTCTCCCACTTGGGAGAGTACACATGTGTATAGCCAAAAACCCAAAAATCCAAAAAAAGGAGAAAAGAAAAGAAAAACCCAAAAAGAAAAGAAAAGAAAAATATTGTAAAGCCAAAAAGCCAAAAAAAATAAAAATACCCAAAACCCAAAAAAAATTCATGTGTGAATATTTTCCTACTTGCCGAGAATAAAGGGAAGGCGAGAATTTGCACCGAGTGTTCTACTCCACATCATCTCAACCCCCATCGTTTTTGAAAACACTTGGCTTAGGAACTTTTTAGCTATTATCTAGGCTATAGTGTGGTGATTTCCTTAACCCTAGTTGTGGAGTCCTTGACGCATGATATGTTTCGATTCTCTCTCTATTCTCATGCATGCTTGAACTACATATATTCACCGCTTAATTCGAATCGAATCGATATTTGGGTCATTTCTTGGATTTGTGTATATCGAGCTTTATCGCACATCGTAGATAGTGACACCGTCTGCTAGCACATGACCACACTCACTCGCGCTTCACCGCGTGGGCCCACGGCACTTGTCTGGACTCGTATTCCTTAGTTTAGTGATGTGATTTGGTGTTTGCTTGCTTGGTGTGTCCTTTTTGATTTTGTTGGCCCTGACGGGTGATCTAGGATATAGAGTTTTCTTTTTCTCTCTTTCTCTCTATTTTCTCTCTCCGAGCTCCTACTCTCACTCGTCTTCCTCGAGGACGAGGAAGAGTTCAGCTTGGGGGATTTTGACGTGCGTTTATATTTCATATATTTACGCATGTTTTCTTCCGTGTTTTCCCGTTATTTACCGCCGTCTTGTATTCGTTTTCTCGTGTTTTCTTGTTTTCTTTCAATTTTCTGTGTTTTTCATATTTTGCAGGAGTTTACTGGCTTAGGGGACATAAAACGACGATATCATGAGTTCCCGGAGCAACGGGAGGAGTCACGCGTGATCCAGGGGGTCAAACGACGAAGATCGCATCTTTCAGCCCCTCACCCGATCGGTTGGTCATTTCCAACCGATCGGGTGATGCATGTGTGCACCACCCGGACACAAGTTGGAGCGGCCAAGAAGTCACCCTGTCGGTTCAGTGACCGGTTCAAACACCCCAACTCTCTGGAATTCTGACGCTGAATGCCAACCGATCGGGTGACTTTCACCCGATCGATTCACCTGTAGCCGATTCTCCGAAGCCGTGACACGGAGAGATCAACCGACCGGTTCACCCGACGGCACGAAGATCCAACCGATCAGCTTCAACCCTCAACCGACCGTGCCGTGGTAACCGGGTGGAGTCCTATTCTGCACTACCGAAGAAACGAAGCAGGTCACCCGATCGGGTGACTTTTCACCCAATCGGGTGATTTCGTATTCTATATATATGACCCCTAGGTTTTCCAGAAACGGGAGTTGTTATTTTTTGCTGTTTTTTCTCTCTCTTGACGGCTGTAATTTTTCATATATTTGTAAGTTTTCCGATCTTTGTCAAACTTTAATATAGTGTTATTAGCATTGCTCTTACTGCTTTTCAATCGCCTAATCATGATTTTTACGGTCAATTTTGCTTTATATCGCTTTTTACTAGATATGTGTGAGTAGTTCCCAAATCTGGGATTTTGGTGGAAACCCCTTCGTGGGTTCTCCCCGATGCATCCATAGGGCTAGGAAATCGATAGGGATTAGGAATCTACCGGTTACGCGGGGTGTTTTATTTTCATCGGTGGAAAAAAGACCTCCTTTGACCGTCGGGCCAAAGGGGGAATAAACTTGGCGGTTGACTCTCTAGCCATAGCTCACGCCCTTAGCGTAGACGTCGAATCCTAGCGCGCAGGAGCGAAAGGATAAGATGTTGGGAGTTATCGTTGCGAGCTTAGTGCTCCCAGAGTCGGTCAGTGTTAATGGACACGGGAGTGCCCACTGACCGAACCCGGGAAGTCCGGCGTATCATCCTGGGTACGGACCGGAATATCGGGCCCATGGGATGCTGGTACTACTTTCAGAGGCAACGTCTCACCATTAGACTCTAATTCCGATCGCTATCCTACCCATAGGCCGTATCGGTGAGAATCACACGATAGGGTGGAAACCAAAGTCCCGGGTTTTTCATTTATATTGTTTATCCCTTGCATTCTATTTTTCATTACAACCCATCATCCGATTCGGGCTAGCTTGCCCATGGGGTGAATTTGATCCTTCTTGACACAAGCACATCCACGCCTCCCTGAGTTCGACCCCCAAGCCACACTACAACACCGTACGCTTGCGGTTACAAATATTTAAATCTCACGCCCCCAATCATATCATTGCACACATCAAACACGCATAAGCGGGGGGGGGGGGGGGGCGTCACCGCTATCAAAGGACAGGCTCTCGCCAACTTCATTGTCGAACTCACTTACGACGAAGGCCCAACAGAGGAGGTATGTGCTACTAACGTGCTATCGGAGGCAACTCCCTCCCCCTCGACAGGTATCAACTCATCAAATGATACAATGGAAGACGAGGGAACCTGGATCGTACAAGTTGACGGTTCAGTCACTCAAGCCGGGTGCGGGGCCGGAATAATTGTCCAAACGTCAGCAGGCAATATATTCAAGTACGCTCTCTGATTCGATTTCCAAACCACCAATAATGGAGCTGAGTACGAGGCAGCCATCAAGGACTTCGATTGGCTCGAACCCTAGGAGCAAAAGTGGCCCAACTACTCAGCGATTCTAGCCTCGTCGTCCACCAATTAAAAGGGACCTTCGAGACCTGCAAAGACTCGATGCAGAGTTACATGCAAGTCTCTAAAGCGAAGCTCACAAAGTTCAAACGCATGGAAATCCATCACGTGCCAATGTCGAAGAATCATCGAGCCGACGCCCTGGCGAAGCTCGTATCCTCCTCCCCCGCGAGACTTGGTCAGACCGTGTATGTACAACATCTACCACATCCCAGCGGGTTGGAGCAAGAGCCGCTAAGCCTCGACCAAGAGATCACTTGGATGGATCCCATAATCCGTTACCTGAACACAAGAGAGAAGTCAACCGAGCCAATGGAGGCACGAAAGCTAGAACGGAAAGCCTACCAATTCGTCCTGCTAGATGGTTCATTGTACAAAAGATGATGGACTAGGTATGACGTCTTCTCCTACCTTAAATGTTTAGCTCCGCAGGAAGCTCACTACGTGATCCAAGAGATCCACAAGGGTGATTGTGGAAACCACAGTGGGGGAAAATCTATAGCTTTGAAGGCTGTGAGACAATGGTATATTTGGCCAACGATGTTCAAAGATGCTGTCGAATATGTTCGAAGGTGCTCGGCTTGCCAAAAATTCTCAAAGATCAGCTCGGTCCTACCAACTGTCTGATCCACATCATCAGTCCAGTTCCTTTTACTAAGTGCGAACAAGACCTCCTTGGTCCATTTAAACAAGCAAGTGGACAACGAAAGTACCGAATAGTGGCGATCAACTACTTCACAAAGTGGATCGAGGCAGAGCCCCTGTCCCGGATCACCTGGAAGGAAGCTCGAAGCTTCGTCTAGAAATCTATCTTTGTCGTTTTGGCATCCCACAATTCTTTATGACGGACAATGGGACATAATTCGACAGCGCTGGCTTCAGAGACTTCTGCTCAAAGCTGAAGATCAAGCTACACTTTGCCTCTGTCGCCCATCCCTAGTCGAATGGATTGGCAGAGGCAGCCAACAAAAGCATCCTCGGGCCCCCTTTGGAAGAGAATAACCGGGCTTGAAGGGACATGGTCGGATGAAATCCCCGGCATACTATGGTAGTACAGAACGACCCACAAAACATCGACGGGGAAACACCATTCATCCTATCTTACAGATGCGAAGCCGTCGTCACAGTTGAAGTCAATGAGCGATCACTTCGTCTCCAATACTATGATGAATACAGAAACTCAGAAGGCCTCGAGCTCAACCTACAACTGGTGGATGAGGTCTGCGAACAGGCTCTGGTGACCCTCATCGAACAAAAGGGATGCATGTCCTGCTATTTCAACTCAAAGGTCCACGAACGTAGCTTCTGTGTAGGCGACTTGGTGCTACGTAAGGCTGCTTTCACTACCGAGATTATCAAGTAAGGGAAGCTCGTTGCGAAGTGGGAATGACCTTACACAGTGATCGATGTACTCGGTCCTGCCACCTACCGACTCGCTACTTTGGATGATAGATAACTTCCTCATCCTTGGAACGCTGAGCACTTGCGAAAGTATTAACAATGATTGTACCGACGTGGGTAAATGATTGAAATCTATCTTCGTATTTTATCTTAAGTCTATTTATGATAAATACAAAGTCGATCGTCCTTCGATATTTATCCAACAATTCTTCTAACGAAGCTCGTCGGCCGTAAGTCGAAGGGGCCTCGTCCCTCGCCACTGAATGACCTTATTCGTCAGCTGTAAGCCGAGGATCGTCCCTCGCCTCTGAATGACCCTATTCATCAGCCGTAAGTCGAAGGGATCGCCCCTCGCCACTGAACAACCCACGATGCTTGTCGGTCGTAAGTCGAAGGGACCTCTCCCCTCGCCACCGAACGACCCTAGTCGTCAACCGTAAGCCGAGGGATCGTCCCTTGCCACTTAACGACCCTTGTCGTCAGCCGTTAGTCGAAGGGATCGCCCCTTGCCACTGAACGACCCATGACGCTCATCAGCCGTAAGTCGAAGGGATCGCCCCTCGCCACTGAATGACCCATGATGCTTGTCGGCCATAAGTCGAAGAGGCCTCGCCCTTTGCCACCGAACGACCCTAGTCGTCAACCGTAAGCTAAGGGATCTCCCCTTGCCACTAAATGACCCCACCTGTACGCGGTAAGCCAAGGGATCGCTTCTCGGCACTGAACGACCCTAGTCGACATCCAGTTGGCCGAGGGATTACCCCCGAATTTCGACGACTCAAAGGGGCGTTTCCCCTTACTGCTAAACGAAATGTGATGTGTGGTTCAAATGATTGTGTTCAATATGTTGAATGCACCAACTCACCAACGACTAAACTTATTATCAAACTCTAGTCTATCAAAAGTTAAGTCATTGAGGGGGCCATACACACGCACGTACTCAGACAGTAAATAAGAGCGTAAAAGTCACAACAATTATTTATTCATTTCTAAAGAGACAGAAGGGAAAAGGATTACAAGAAACCTAAACTAAGGCATGCATGCCTAGGAGGGAAGAGGAGCGCCCCTGGATGCGAAGATGCTAGTGAAAGCTTCCATCGCTTTTGTAAGCCTGGCCATGAGCTCTGCCTTCTCATTCACAGCGACCTTCTCGAGCTTGGCAACTCTGGCCCGAGACTCAGTGGCCTCCACCTTGCAAGCATCCACCCACCTCTCAGAGTCGAAAGCTTTGGTTTGGAGCTCGAACGCTTCTTAAGAGCATCAAGCTCCGACTCAAGCTGAGCCTTCTCCGTACTCCACTGGAGCTCAGCGAACTTGCGGACGACCGACAAGGACGAGAGGCTATTCTTGGCCTCCACAGTCGCCCACTTAGTCTCCACCTTAGCCTCGAGGGCCTTCTGCAGGCCCACCTCTGCCTCTTTCATTTGAGCCTCGAGCTCGAACACCTTGCACTTTGTGTTCGCCACCCACCGACCTCCTTCGATCAAGTCGACGGCTTGACGATGCAACATGGCGCCAAGAACGAACATCTGCAGAAAATATTAGTCAAGGATGGCTTACTCGGGTGTCAATGGATGGAAGGCAGACGACGTACCTGGTATCCGCTCCCCACAAAAAAGTTGGCCACCCTCTCGAGGTCCAACCTCTGAATAAGCTCTAGATCCCATGGGAGAATCGAGTTCTCCACCAACCGAACGGTTGTCCAAAAGTCCAGCAAGGCTGACTCTTCATTTCCAATGGCAAAGGAAGGTAGGTGAAAGTCACCTTGTACCGGTCCAGAAGATCGAGACGAGAGCTGATTGAGCAGTAACGCTCGATCGAACTCTACAGGGATCGGGCCGACCAAGTGGACGGACGACACAATGCTGCCCCAGGGCCACTGGTCCAGAAGGGGCGTCAAGGGAGCCTGAGACGCCGAAGGGGTCTCCACCACCCCCCTGAGGCTCAAGAGGGGCGACCCCCATACCCTTCTCCAAGGGATCCTCCTCCTCCACTTGCCTCCTCTTTCCTCACTCCTCCTCCCCATAGGAGGTCATCTCCCTTTTCTGGCCGACAGCTTCCGTCGACTCAGCAACATCGACAACAACTTCAGTTAGCTTGACAACGTCGACATCATCAATGTCGACCACCACCGATGGCTCCGAAACCACAACGGAGGTCGAGGGCACAACAGATCGCACGAGGGCCTGACTCAATGCCTCTCTTGAGGATGCTCAAGAAGAAGGCCTCGAGACCTGCCTAACCTCACCCCCCCTCAGAAGAGGAGCTTTGGTTGATGGGTAGGGGAGATCAAGAGCTCGACCCCTCAACACAGGTGCTCGACCTTTCAACACAGGTGCACGACCATTCGACGCTTCTCTTCTTCTTCCACTGCTCCCTCCAAACTCGATCCATTCTGGGATCACCACTTCGTCGGCTTCCGTTGGTCATATCTGTAGACAATGGATATAATTATCGTGAGTGGCGAGGATAAAGACATAGAGTCAAAATACATTACCCATGCTCCACAAAAGGGCCTTCAACGTATGATCGTCCAACAAATACTGAGTCGACCTCTCTCACCTCGGTCGACCAAGAAGAAGCTTCACCACCTCATCCTCGCCTGGTGACAACCTGGCTCTGACCTCCTTCGATGATAACCGAGACTCTTTTGCAAGCTCAGGATTCGGATAACTCCAACTATTGAGCAATGGTCCCATGTCGGGAAGGACGACAAACACAAAGGTATCCTTCCACCCAGGGTCAAAAATCGAAAGGTTGTATATGAGCCTCACTCCTGGACAAGCAGCGATATGATACCACACTCAGTGAGGGTCATGTATTATCTGGAAGAAGCACATGAATAATCCAAGGGTTGGCCAAACACCACAAAGCTCACACAGCACGATGAAGCCAACTAAAGGGGGAGAAAACTTGAGGGGCGAGTCTATAAATGGAGAGTTCCAAAGAGCACAGAACCTCTACGACGAAAGGATGAAGGGAAAACCGAAGTCCTAGTCGAAAAGCTTTAAGATACACCCCAACCTCACTCTTCCGTGGGAAGCACACTCTCTCATCCGAATTAGGCGCTCTAACCCTTAAAGGATGACAGAAACAACCTCGCCAGACCTCAGCAGTCAGATCGAGGGAAAATCTAGGGGCCATATCTAAGATGACTTCAGGAACCATCAAGCTCCGATCCCTCTGGTGAATGGAAAGGCCTGGCTCAATCCAAACTCCTTTCCCCTTTCCAGAAACTTTCTCGCATCGAGGGGGCCGGAGGCACGCCATCAGCTCCTCGTAGGTCGGCTCCTTCATTATGACTGCAGCAAACATACCTGATGAACCTAAAGAGAATCAAAATCGGACGGAGGGAATACCTTAGAAGGAATAGGCGATCTTCGAGAAGGCGGCGATGGGAGCAAGCTTTCGAAGAAAGGAAGAAGGCAAAGCGGAAAGATCTCTTATTCTTCCTTGTTTTCTTTTTTATATGAAGGAATCCAACCGACCGACGTTTGATGCACGACACGCGTCCAAGGCCAGCCACCAGAAACGGCAGTGATCACTTCAAAGGCAAAAGGGTTTTAGCGGCATAAATCAAATCAAATGTTTTGAAAACCGTGCGCATTTAAGGACATTACTCATCATTCGGTCTCAATCAGCACGATTTCTGAGGCATGAATGATGGGGGCCATTGTTAGTGCACGGGTACAAATCCAGATGGAGGATCCACGTACTTGGTCCATTTGGCACCTGCAACCCGACCCCCCACTCATATCGGGGTATTGTCGAATCAGACGAACGGATCGTTCGACCATTGGGCTGGCCCTAACATACAGGAAAAAGTTAATGTGGCTAAGTAAATGGGCAGCCATTATCTCGAATCCCATAGGAGATCGTGCACGAATCAATGAGGGATGGTTACACACACAATCAAAGGGGAGCAACCTATAAATAGACCAAAGGACAAAGGTAAAGGGGTTCCAATTCCAAGGTATGAGATCTAAAACATAGAACTCTACTTTCTCAACTGATGTTTATTATACTTTTGAGCTTGCACTGCCAGTCCTGAGACGAACCTTTGTGGGTTGATATCAGCTGCACCAAGCTCCTTCTCTTCCTTAAGTTCCCACACTAACTTACGCATCGAAGGGGATTTGGGTCGGAACCCAGATCCGACCCCCTTAACGTGTCCCTGTGGTGCAGATCGACGGTCATTATCTAACGTCGAAGGTCGTGATCGAGATACCTAGCCTCAAATGATCGACTCATCAGCTGATCGAATGTCGATCGAGCGTTGCACCATCATCAATTACCAACCCTTGACCCAAGTTCTTCCAACCGAGGGTCCCCCTCCTTCTACTGACGAGGCTCTGACTCAGCATCAATAGTTTGCATCGGTTTGACAACTTTCTCGGTCGATTTTGGCTTTAACAAGGTCCAAATGTTGAGAATCAAGGAAGTTTGTGCCGTTGAAGTGCCTGAGACTGCCCAGCCTTTAGAGCTCTCGTGTGCTCTCGACAAATGGAAGGGTTTACTCATCAAGCCTTCTGACTTTGAGATCCTCATTCGAGCCAGGGATGATGCATCTTTTGTACCCAAGAAGATTCTAAACAAGGCCCCCAAAATTTCTTACTTCTGGTTTTATAAGATTAGAAATGAATGCATCTTCCATCGTTACAATATTCAGGCCCCTTTCGATAATGAAAGGGTCTGTTTCCCAGAAGCGTGAGGTCGGTATGTATTCAAAGATGTTTCAACATGGACTTTGCTTTCCCCTTCATCATCTCATTCTTAAAGTTTTGAATTTCCTAATCTATCTCTCTGTTAGCTGATACTAAATTCCATTTCTTCTTTGGTCAGCTTTATTATGCTCCGCTTGTTGCACGAAGTGGAGCCGACCTTATCGCTTTTCTATTTTTTCTTCGAAGTAAAGCCTCCTCCCTAGGACACATGGCATTATATCGCCACCAGGAGGAATATGAATCTCATCCTGAACCTCCCAAGCAAAGTTCATGATTGTAGGAATACCTTTGTTTTCATCACCTTCCCAGCTGAGGTGGCCTTCCTCACCCATTGGGGTCGCCTTGGTCCTGCAGCTTCAACAGAATTAAAAATTTCTTGGGATGAATCCAAAGCAGCTGAGATTTTGTTGACTCTGCCATCTAAAGAGAGGTTGAATAATAACCTGCTGGATGAGAAATTGTTGAAGAGTGTCTTGTAGGCTCTGGGTAAGGTGAACCTTTTAGATTCTACCCTCATATTTGCTCACCCAGATCTTCTTTTTTCTAAAGAGATGGTTGGAAAAGAATTCAACTCGACGCGCGAGATGAAGGAGCTTCTCTGCCTTGGGTTTAAGAAAATTACAGGTAGCTCATCTGGTCGTCCATTAACTTGTCCGGTGATGAAGGAGGGACAGAGATCTGTTCAGCCCGTTGGGAGGTTGGCCAAGGTAGACGATAGTTCGGCCAAGGCTGCATGAAGTTCATTCACAACCGTGGGGGCTCAGCCTCAGCAGTCGGGAGCTCCGTCCCAATTATCAAGAGTTCATCAAAAATCATGGAGAGCTCGGCTAAAGTTGCCAAGGGTTCACATAAAATAAGGGAGAGTCTTCCAGCTCGTCCAGAAAGTGCTGAGAAGAAAAGAAAGAAGGGTGAGGAAGACCCTCCAAGCTCAACTCCCATGGATGAGGTTACAACTTTAGTTGACACCTCAGAGATGATGGACTCATGGCCGTAGGGTGGCCTCCTCCTACCTCAGGCATTGGATGGCTTAACTTCTTCTGAGCAGGAGCAAGCTCCGGCCTTACTAGTGTATAAGCCCACCCATGCCGACCTAGAATGCCCTGAAAACAAGTTGTTCAAACCTACTCATAAAGTAGGATTTGATGAATCGGTCTTCATTGACTGTGGGGTGGCAGCTCGGCATGCAGAGAACTCTGTTCTTCTAAGGGATCGCTCTTTCTTGCAAAAGGTCGAACCCGAAAAGCTAGCCAGCTTTATAGTGTGGCTCAGCTAACATGTCAGTTTCTCTCCTCCATTTCTCTTCCTCTAATTTTTGCTAAATATTGCATATGACCTTTTGATTCTTCGTATGCAGAAGTCCTTAGTGGCTACCAAGCTACGACATCACTCGGTAATGATGGCCAACACCTTGGTGAGTTTTGTCCAGGAGCGTCGAAAGATGATTGTTGCCAAGAGGGTCGATGAGGACGCGAAGGCAGAGCTGCAAGCAACATTGCTCAAGACTACCGATCTTGCATCCCAGGTAGCCCACCTCACATATCAAGTCACCGGCCTCACATCCAAAGTGGGAGGATTGGAGGAGGCATTGGCCAAAGAGAAGGGTGCATGGTCGGTTGCTAAGCTGGCTTGCCCTATTGTCGAGGATAATATCAAGGCATTGTTTTCTCTAAAGAAGGAGACCAAAGAGCAACTGTCAACAGGAAGGGAGAGATGGAAGAAGGAGAAAAATGACATTTGTTCTTAGATTACAAAATTGAAGGAGGTCGACCCAAGGAGAGCCGCTGCCAATGATGTGAATAAATATAAGGAGGAATTCGTTGCCCCTGAAATCGCAAATATGTTCTGTGGCGACTGTTGGATCTGGATATAAGCCTAGGGGGTGAATAGGCTAAAAAAAATTATCACAACACAAGCAATTATTCAGCAATCATAGGCAGTTATAATTAGATGCAGATAAGCAATCACAGAGTGCACAGATGATTTACCCTAGTTTGGTCGTCCCAACGACCTACGTCCATCCCCGAAAGCAAATACTAGATTAATAATGTTACTGGTACAACCTGTAGCTAGAGCACCCATCCTACACTCACCTGGTTCTCCGTACCACACTTCCAAAGTGCTAAACAATACTAATCTTAGTATAAGCTCCCTTTTGACAAGTCCCAACTAGTCAAGTCCCTGTTGTCTAGCACCAACTAGACATGACCCCAAAAGTGTCAAAAATATGGTAAAGTTTTCCCTACAAAGATCGCTACACTACTACACAATTATAATAATAAAGAGTTTAGGAAATCTCAGTTTGTGTAGGCGTAGTCGTCTCTGTCAATCAGCTCAGGTCAGACCAAGTCTGACAGGATGTAGTCGTCTATCTCACGTCGTGGCTCTCTCAAGATGTTGTGGCCTCCTCCTTTGCCTTCGAAGCTTGCGACAATGGATGAGAACACCCCTGAAAGTTATGGTCTAGGAGGAGGGTGCTCTTGAGAACTTGCGCACTTGAAGATGGATGGACCCTTGTTCTTGTGCACTTGAAGGAGGATGCTTCTCTTGGCTATGTTGCGCAATGGAGGAACTCACTTGAAGGTTGCGCAATGATGAATGAGAACTTTGCTTCCTTGTGGCTTGCACAATGAAAATGGAGCCCTTGAGGTGTTGATGCAATGGAGATGTTGGCTTCTTCTTTGTGCTTGCGGTAAGGAGATGGGTAATGGAACTTTGCTTGCAAGGGTTTGCGCAAGGAGGAACCCCTTACTGCAAACAAACCCTATGCAAAACTCCCATCTCCCTAATGCCAAAACAACAAGTCATCATCTTCATCAACATCGCCTGAAGGGTTGTCGACGGAGTAGAGTTTGTGGGGGTCGACAATGGTGCTACAGTAGACCACACAAGTCGAAGCCACTGTGAACACGTAGCCACCGCCGCAGGAGCTGCTTCGCCGTCGAAGTCGTCGGAGCAGTTGTCAAGGTCGAAGAAATCGAAGTCGAGTGCTCCACACCTTTCAAGCTGCCATGTCATCGAAGTCGAAGCCCTCACTCTGCCGTTGAAGAGGAGCGGTTGCAGAAGCTCAAAGCCCTCACCGTCGAAGTCGTCGTCAAAGTAGGTGACGCCGACGAGAGCCTGACATCGCCAGAGTTGAGAGCCTGCCATCGGAGAGCTTGCCGTCGAAGTTGAGTTGTCGTGAAGAAGATCGACGTCGTCGAGAGCTCGTTGTCGCTGTCGACAGCTCGTCATTGCCGTGCAACCGTACAATCTCGAAGTTCGTGAAGTCGCCGATCTCGAAGTCTGACGCCGTCGAACTTTCGCTGTCGAAGACGAGCTCTCACCGTCGAAGTCGAAGAACTGTCGGCAAAAGTAACTCCCTCAGGCGAAAGCGAGTAGGGCATGCGAACGCTGACGTGGATACCCCATGCAAACAAAAACGAAGGGAATTAAGAAAGATGACGTGGATATAATTTTAAGGGAGTTGTTGTGCGCACAGACCGAGCTCTTTATTGTTTTGAACTGGATTGCTATACGCACAGACCAGAGAGCTTTCAAAGATTGACGAGCCACAGATCGAGTTATAGATGTCAGATCGAGCCACCGTTTGCGTCAGACTGGAGCTGACGACGTGCTGATTGACAGAGACGACTACACGAACACGAACTGAGCATTTCTAAACCCTTTACTCTTTATATTCATGTATTAGTGTGTTGATCTCTGTAGGAGAAACTTTACCAATATTTCGTGTCTTTTGGGACTTGTCTGGTTGGGGCTAGATAAGAGGGTCTTGACGTATTGGTGCAGTCAAGATACGTATTTACTAGGTTGATAGTACTTTGGTGAGCGTGGTACAGTCTAGGTGGGGATTTGGAGCTAGGACCCCATTATAGGTGTACAGAAGGAACTTATTAATGCTAGTATTTGCTTGGGGCTGCACGTAGGTCGTTGATGCGACCGAACCAGGGTAAATCTGTGCGTACTCTGTGATTGTCTCTTATTTACTCTGCTTGTGCTTTTAATTGCGTGTGATTTCTCGTGGGTTGCACGAGAATTTTTTATTAGCCTATTCACCCTTCTCTAGGCTAGGATCCAGATCCAACAAGCGGTATCAGAGCAGGTTTTAGGATCTAGCCTTGGATTGACCATGAATCCCATTGATTGTGCTTTTGTTGAGGGTCAGTCCGTATCACGTCCCCCCTAAATTTAACGGAGTAGATTATGCTTATTGGAAAAATCGAATGAGAATCTACTTAATTTCTATTGATTATAAAGCTTGGCCAATTGTTGAAAAAGGCTATAAACACCTGTCATTAAAGTTGAAGATGTTGAGATGATTAAACCTGATGATAAATGGGATGACAATGATTGGAGACTTTATTCTCTTAATGCTAAAGCTATGAATGCTCTCTTTTGTTCATTAGATAAATCTGAATTCAATCGTATCTCATATTGTCTAACCGCGCAGGAAATATGGTATACATTGGAGGTGGCGCACGAGGGAACGTCACAGGTGAAGGAGTCTAGACTTGCACTTCTGAGCACAGAGTATGAGGGATTTCGTATGCTACCATCAGAGACCATATCAGAGATGTTTACGAGGTTCACCAACATCGTCTACAAGTCTAGCTCGCTCGGTAAGCCATATTCTAGCCTTGAACATGTGAGGAAGATATTAAGAGCACTGCCAAGCTCTTTCAGGCCTAAAGTCATCGCCATCCAAGAAGCAAAAGATTTGTCCCAGATGAGGGTGGAGGACTTGATAGGTAATTTAATGTCTCATGAGCTTGAATTGCAAAATATTGAAGATAGAGAGAAACCTGAGGAGAAGGAAAAAGCTTCAAAGCCACTTGCTCTGAACGCTAGTGGAGATGAAGATGATGATGAGGAGATAGCGCCGATGGTCAGAAATTTCAGTAAGTACATCAGGACTCCTCAAGGAAGATCAGAAATGCATAAAATGTTCATTCACTCTAACACTTTTAATTCAAATAGAAATTCTTCTGAACAAGATTCTGCTGATAGAGTTGAATGCTTTAAAAGCAGGAAAAAGGGACACTTCACGAAGCAGTGCAGACAAGAGACTGCTCAGGTTGCTAAAGATAAAGGAAAAGCCAAGGTGCTAACATGGGACATGGACAGCGAAGCTGAGGATGAGCTTGAGGAGAATGTGGCTCACTCCTTCGTCTGCTTAATGGCAAAGAGCGATGAGGTAAATTCCTTTACTAAAGCTGAATTATTAGATGCTTGTAAAGGAATGCAAAATGAGATTAATAAGATAGAACTCACGTTAAATGATTATAGGAATGCCAGCTTTAAATTACAAAACGAAAACTGTGATATTTCTGATGAAGTTGACATCCTTAAAGAAAAACTTGATGCACATGATTCTACCAATGCTATAATGAAAAAAGAAAAATCATGCTTTACTGAAGAAGTTGCTTGTCTTTTTTGCTCTTCCTTATTGAATAATATTAGCATGCTTAAGCAGGATTTGATTAAGCTCGAAACTGAAAAAGACTATGTGATTAGAGAGCTTAATGATAAGTTGTGCATGTTAAATAACAAACTTAAAAGGAAAATGGATGAATTTGAAAAGAAGGAAGAGGAAAACAAGAGAGCTTTTCTAAGTAAATGCATCTTGCTTGTGGATGAAAATAAACTATTAAAATCAGAAGTTTCTAATCTAGAATTGTCATTAAGAAAATTTTCAGTTGGTAAACATTCGTTGGATACCATACTTGAAAATCAATTATATGGCAATACTAGAAGAGGACTTGGATTTGGTTTGAAAAATGTTGAAAAGCCCAAATTTAAGAAATTCCACAACGTGCCTTCTATTGTGAAAAATATTCATGCAAAGTGCTTTACTTGTGATAGTGTTGGTCACACATCCTATTATTGTAAGTTTAGGAACACGAACATAAAGTTAAAACATGTGTGGTTTCCTAAAGATGTGATGACTAACACTAGTGGACCTTGTTGGATTCCAAGATCACACTTAACACCTTTCATATAGGTGAGGTGGAGATTTGGCAAGGAGCTTTGAATTTAAAGTCTCATTCTTTTAGCTCCTTAGTCAAATAAGCGATGCGAAGGTATATCTTTTCCCTCTTTGCATTCATTGCATACCTTCATAGATTTTGTGTGTGCTTGATTTAATTTTTGTTTGTTTGCTTGTTTATTTGCTTTTTAGGTTTGTTTTAGGTCGTAATAAATGAAAACCCAAAACAATTGGTGCTTTATGAATATCTTATTATGAATCATTATAAGTGGTATTTCTTGAATGTTAATTCATATCCCCTGTAGAAGTCATTGTATTATTATTATAGCTTCATGCGCATGTTAGAATCCATTTGGTAGGCATGACATGCTTCATGAAATGATTAATTTGATTTCTACACCTACATGTGCACTTCCACGAATACTAAACTTGGTGTACATTTGTAGATTCTTTTTATGAATATTGGAAAGTGAATGTAGGTTGATAAAAACCGAATAATCTAAGGGATATGATGTGTATTGCCATGAATAAAACTTGAGCACGAAAAGAAATGAATATGAAAGAAAAAATACATGAAAATTGCTCCGTATGTAAAATGGATACAATTCATGGCAAGTACACTACACATGAGTATCCAACATATGCTTTAAGAGTAATCTTTAGCGCTGGTGTATATTACTCGTCAAGCAATGCCAACCCCACATTTAAGAGTCCTTATAGGCTATGTTTTGGGGTTTGGTAACTTGAACTCATTTTTAATGATGTGGGAAAAATCAATCCTAGTGAAATTCATGTTAATTGGAAAATGTGGATTGTTTTGGTTGATGTTCTAAATTGAATCTCCCTTTGTACTACAATGTTTATATTGTCACACTTACACATTGGCGGTGAAATCTAAATTATGATTTTCAATGAATTTGAATTGACTACTTTATGGAAAATGACATGCAAGTGCTAGATATAACTTATAATGCTCTATTTCTTGCATGTGATATCTGATGACTTCATTAATACGCTTTTGATGATAACAAAGGGGGAGAAAAGTGTTGGAAAGATCTGGTATCAAATCTTAGTAATGGTGTTAATTGTTGAAGGGGGAGCATGGTATTATTTGTTGAAAGGGGAGCTATGGTATTATTTGTTGAAGCGGGAGCTTGAAAATAGGGGGAGCATGCTTATTCCATTCCTATATTGTGTGCCTGCTAGTAATGCTTACGTCTCATTGTATTACTCATGTGCATTACACCCCTTCATCACACTTCACACACGCACACTTCTCACACGTGCATTCATTTGCTCAAATCTTTTATGGGTTTGTCATCATCAAAAGGGGGAGATTGTTGGAAGCAACGATCTAGGATATTTAGTTTGATGATGACAAACATGTGTTGATATTAACGTGTGTGCTAAGTGTGTTTCAGGAATGGCAAAGGGGTAATTCTTGAAGAGTTGACTAAGTTAACGTGTTGGAGGAATTTCTATTCACATAGCTAATGGACTTGGTCAAAGAGCCATACACAAAGCAATTTGACTTGGTCAATCTGGAGAGAGATGGAATCAATTTGGGATTTGTTCAAATCAATTAGAAAGATGTGCAAAGATTTGCTACTATCCAAATCATATTCAAATCCCACATCCATTGCAATCATCTCCTATTTAAACCCTCCTCAAAGTAACCTAAAGCAAGCGGCCAATGCAAAGAGATTCTAATGCTTCAAAACTCTAGTTCTTGCCAACATAAACCCTATGATTTGAAGCCCTAGCTGCAAGCCTACCCAACAAAATTCTTATTGCCGAAATCTACAAAACTTCCAAGCCTTCATCCTTCAAGTCTTCCACAAGGAAAATCAAGAAATCACCCTTTCATCATCATTTTCCAAGGAGAAGCTCACGCACCAAGCATCCTGTCAACCGAAGAAAGAGCTTACACAAAAGGGAGAAGAGCGGAAAACCAATTGCCCTTGCTGCAAACAAACCCTACTCAAAACTCCCATCTCCCCAAGGCCAAAACAACAAGTCATCATCTTCATCAACATCGCCTGAAGGGTTACCGACAGAGTAGAGTTTCTGGGGGTCGACAACGGTGCTGTAGTAGACCCACAGGTCGAAGCCACCGTGAACACGTAGTCACCGCCGCTGGAGCTGCTTCACCGTTGGAGTCGTCGGAGCAGTTGCCAAGGTCGAAGAAATCGAAGTCGAGCGCTCCACACCGTTCAAGTTTCCACGTCGTCGAAGTCGAAGCCCTCACGCCGCCGTCGAAGAGGAGCAGTTGCAGAAGCTCGAAGCCCTCGCCGTCGAAGTCGTCGTCGAAGTAGGAGATACTGACGAGAGCCTGTCATCGCCAAAGTTGAGAGCCTGCCGCCGGAGAGTTTGCCGTCGAAGTTGAGTTACCGTGAAGAAGATCGACGCCATCGAGAGCTCGTTGTCACCGTCGAGAGCTCGTTGTCACCGTCGAGAGCTCGTCGTTGCCATGCTGCCGTACCATCTCGAAGTTCGTGAAGTCATCGATCTCGAAGTCTGACGCCGTCAAACTCTCGCTGTCAAAGACGAGCTCTCGCCATCGAAGTCGAAGAACTGTCGACAAAAGTAACTCCCTCAGGCGAAAGCGAGTAGGGCATGCGAAAGTTGATGTGGATACCCCATGCAAATGAAAATGAAGGGAATTAAGAAATATGACGTGGATATAATTTTATGGGAGTTGTTGTGTGCACAGACCGAGCTCTTTATTGTTTTGAACTGGATTGCTATATGCACAGACCAAAGATCTTTCGAAGATTGACGAGCCACAGATCGAGTTACAGACGTCAGATCGAGACACCGTTTACGTCAGACTGGAGCTGACGACGTGCTGATTGACAGAGACGACTACACGAACACGAACTGAGCATTTCTAAATCCTTTAATCTTTATATTCGGGTATTAGTGTGTTGATATCTGAAGGGGAAACTTTACCGATATTTTGTGTCTTTTGGGACTTGTCTGGTTGGGGCTAGACAAGAGGGTCTTGACGTGTTGGTGCAGTCAAGATACGCATTAACTAGGTTGATAATACTTTGGTGAGTGTGGTACAGTCTAGGTGGGGATTTGGAGCTAGGACCCCATTGTAGGTGTACAGAAGGAACTTATTAATGCTAGTATTTTCTTGGGGCTGGACGTAAGTCGTTGATGCGACCGAAACAGGGTAAATCTTTGCGCACTCTGTGATTGTCTCTTATTTACTCTGCTTGTTCTTTTAATTGCGTGTGATTTCTCGTGGGTTGCGCGAGAATTTCTTATTAGCCTATTCAGCCCCCCTCTAGGCTAGGATCCAGATCCAACATGGAGAAGCTTTGCAAGGGTGTTGTGCAATGTGTTCTTGGCAATAGGATTTCGGCTAGAAGATGCAATGTTGAGCATGGAAGGGGTTTGAATATGAAACTTGCAGCCTTTGGCTCTCCCCTTTGTGTTGGCCGAATTATCTATTTGGTTGCCCTCTCTCTTTTCTCTCCTTTGAATATGAGTTTATATGGGAGAGGATGAGATCAATTAGAATCAAATAGAATCTTATAATTGAAGGAGATTGGATGGAATCCTAACATGAATAGGATTTGAATGAATCACCATGGAAGATCTCTTCAATCATCATTGGATATGTAGTTTGAATTTGGATGGGTATATGATTAGAATTGGATCTTATTTAGTACAATTGATTTGCATGATATTCTCCATATCTCTTCATCTTTGACCAAGTCTTCATTTGTGTAGGAAGGATTTGATTCAACCATCTTTGATATGAATGAGATCTCTCCATATCTCTCCATATTTGACTAAGTCCAAATTGGAAATGAATTGCAATTTCTCCATCACTTTGACTAAGTCTCCCTTTGAGTATTTACACGCTTTCCATTCCTAAAAACACTTAGACACACATTAAATCGTTCACACACATTTGTTATCATCAAATACGAAGTCATCGATCATTGTATCTAACAACACGTTGTACCCAACAATCTCCCCCTTTTGATGATGACAAACTAATATAAGATTTGAGCAATAACGATTCAAATGATATCATCGTGACATGTGTGTATGAAGTGTGATATGGAGGAAGTATGCAATAATATACCAATGATGTTTATGTATACAAGCATGCAACAATGATGTTTCAAACATACAAGCATGCTCCCCCTATGTTCATGCTCCCCCTTGAACATATATTCACATATTCATTAAGCATATGCATATATTCATTATTCATTGACGCTCCCCCTTAAACCAATATTCATATATTCAACATATAAGCATTAATGCACAATATCACAAATCTCAATATCACAAATCTTTCCCAAATATTCTCCCCCTTTTGTTATCATCAAAAGTGTACTTACGAAGTCAATTTCATACCACATGCAAAAAGAGAGTATTATTAATTACAACTAACACTTGCATGTAGTTTTTTCTTAGAATAAGCAAGTCAAATCCAATGAAAATTATAACAATGACGTTTACACCATCGTGTAAGTGTGATGATTAAACATTGAAGCACATAAGGAGAACTTTCAAGAAATTCAACCAAAACCAATCCACATTTTCCATGTAACATGATATCACCTTGGACTAATTTTTCATATCTCATTAAAAATGAGTTCAAGTTACCACACCCAAAACATAGCCTATGAGGACTCTTAGATGTGGGGTGGTATTGCTTGACTAGTATAACACCAGCGCTAAATTTTATACTGAAAGCTTATGTTGGATACTCGTGGGTAGTGTCGTTGCCATGGATCGTATCCATTTTTCATACGAAGATTTTTCCCTTTTTTATTTAAGCATGTTTATTTTCATTTCAATTCTTTTGAGCTCTATTTTTTATCCAAGGCAAGACACATCATATCCCGTAGATTTTCAGTTATTTTTCATCCTACATTTACTTTCCAACATTTTATAAAAGATGTCTCCAAGTGTACAACAATATTTAGTACTCGTGGAAGTGACTATGTAGGTATAGAAATCGAATTATTCTAATCATTGAACATGTCATGGCTATTTAGAAAGTCTAACATGCGCATGTAGCCATAATAATAATACATCAATTTCTACTTGGATATGAATATCATTCATTAATATCACTTAAATGATTCAAAAGAAAGATATATATTAAGCACCATTTTTTTTTACTTTTTGTCTGTTTCAATTTTTTTGATTTTTCTTTATAAAGAACTAGACAAGCTAGAAGGCAAATAAACTTGCACACAAATAAAATAAAATCAAGCACACAGAAAAAAATGCTATGAAGGTATGCGTTAAGTTCAAATAGAAAAAACTGTACCTTCGCGTTGTTGTTTGGCTAAGAAACTAAAAGATGTGACGTCCAATTCATAGTTCCTTTCCATCTCCATCTTACCTACACGAAAGATGTTATGTGTGACCTTGGAATCCAACAAGGTCCACTCACGTTAGCCATCAAATTTTTAGGTACCCATATTTGCTTGAACTTAATGTTCTTGTTCCTATATTTGCAATAATAAGAGGTATGACCAACGCAACAACATGTAAAACACTTTGCATGAAAGTTTCTAACTTTTGTAGGCTCATTGTGAATTTTCTTATAATTAATCTTTTCAGCATTTTTACAACCATATCCTAGTCCACGTCTATTATTGCCATAAAGTTGGTTTCCAAGAATAATATCCAACGATTATTTTCCAATAGAAAATTTCTTTATGGAAAAATCTAGATTAGTGACTTTGGATTTCAAGAGAACATTTTCATTCACAAGCAAAGTGTATTTACTAATAAAAGCTTTCTTATTGTCCTCTTCATTCTTTTTCATGATTTCAGCTTTCTTTTCAGAATTAATTATTTTAACTTTAAGCTCTTTGTTTTTATCACTTAGCATGCACATCTTCTCATTAAGCTCTCTAATTTCATTTTCTAGCTTAGTAACTCTTTCTTTATGCATGCTAATATCTTTTAACAAAGTAGGACAAATAAGACATTCAGTTTTTTCATGCAACCTAGGTTTTTCATTTTTCAGCACATTAATGGTAGAATTACATGCAACAGGTTTTTCTTTTAGTTCATTAATTTCTAATGACATGGTGTAAGTGTCTTGTTGAAGTTCATCATTAGCATTTATACACTTTTCTAATGTGGATTCACGTTTCACTATAGTAGATTCTAGGCTTTCAATTTCATCTTGCATTTCATTAATAATACTCAGAACTTGAACTTTAGTTACCTCATCAAGCTTTCCCATCAAGCAAAGGGATGAATGTGCAGTATCCTCTAAGATTCATCTTCACTGTCCATATTCCATGTTATCGCTAGATATTTTCCTTTCTTCTTCGCGACGTTATTCTCTCCTTCTGGGCAATTTTTCTTGAAATGTCCTTGCTTCCTGCATTAAAAAAATAATTTCATTATTAATATTGTCACAAATATTCTTAGGCACAGAAGCATCATTTTTGTTTAAGAGAACTTTTCTTCCCTTTCGCTTCTTCTTATTTTGTGTTCTCTTTTCATTTCTGCCGAAGGATTGCTCGCTTACATATGTTGTTTTCAAAGTCCTCCATATATCCTGTGCAGAAGAGCAATGTGAGATATGATCAAATATTTTTCAATCTAAACTACACAATAATATGTTCATTGCTCTAGCATTCATAGGACAAACATTTTTAGCATCCACATTACTTTCAGGCTTAGAGATTATAGTATATCCGTTTTCAATAATGTACCAAGTATCAACATCTACGGATAGTAAATAAGCTTTCATCCTAGCCTTCCAGTAGATATAATCATGCCCATTAAATAAAGGAGGTAGGTCTATAGGCATGCCATGGGTAATAACTAATGATGGGGTATTCATGATTTCTAGACTAGATCCTCTAACATGCTTTGATACCACTTTTTGGATCTAGATCTAAGCCTACATGGGAGGTGAATAGGCTAATAAAAATTCTCACAAACACATGCAATTATCAGCAATCACAGGCAGTTATAATCAGACGCAGATAAGCAATCACAGAGTGCACAGATGATTTACACTGGTTCGGTCGTCCCAACGACCTACGTCCAGCCCCAAAAGAAAATACTAGATTAATAATGTTACTGGTACAACCTGTAGCTAGAGCACCCACCCTACACTCACCTGGTTCTCCGTACTGCACTCCCAAAGTGCTAAACAATACTAATTCTAGTATAAGCTCTCTCTTGACTAGTCTCAATTAGTCAAGTCCCTGTTGTCTAGCACTAACTAGATAAGACCCCAAAAGTGTCACAAATATGGTAAAGTTTTCCACACAAAGATCGCTATACTACTACACAAATACAATAATAAAGAGTTTAGGAAATCTCATTTTGTGTAGGCGTAGTCGTCTCTGTCAATCAGCTAAAGTCAGACCAAGTCTGATAGGATGTAGTCGTCTATCTCATGTCGTGGCTCTCCCAAGATGTTGTGGCCTCCTTCATTGCCTTCGAAGCTTGCGGCAATGGATGAGAACACCCCTGAAAGTTGCGACCTAGGAGGAGAATGCTCTTGAGAACTTGCGCACTTGAAGATGGATGTAGCCTTGTATCTTCCGACCTAGGAGGAGGATGCTCTTGAGAACTTGCGCACTTGAAGATGGATGGAGCCTTGTATCTTAAAGGAGGATGCTTCTCTTGGCTATGTTGCACAATGGTGGAACTCACTTGAAGGTTGCGCAATGATGAATGAGAACTTTGCTTGCTTATGGCTTGTGCAATGAAGATGGAGCCCCTTGAGGTTTTGATGCAATGGAGATGTTGGCTTCTTCTTTGTGCAAGCGGTAAGGAGATGGGCAATGGAGCTTTTCTTGCAAGGGTTTGCGTAAGGAGGAAGGGAGAATCTTTGCAAGGGTGTTGCACAATGTGCATTTGGCAATAGGATTTCGGTAAGAAGAAGCAATGTTGCACATGGACAGGGTTTGAACATGAAGCTTGCGGCCTTTGGCTCTCCCCTTTGTGTTGGCTGAATTATCTATTTGGTTGCCCTCTCTCTTTTCTCTCCTTTGAATATGAGTTTATATAGGAGAGGATGTGATCAATTAGAATCAAATAGAATCTCATAATTGAAAGAGATTGAATGTAATCTTAACTTGAATAGGATTTGAATGAATCACCATGGAAGATCTCTTCAATCATCATTGGATATGGAGTTTGACTTTGGATGGCTATAGGATTAGAATTGGATCGCATTTAATCACAATTGGTTTGCATGAGATTCTCCATATCTCTTCATCTTTGACCAAGTCTTCATTTATGTAGGAAGGATTTGATTCAACCACCTTTGATATGAATGAGATCTCTCCATATCTCTCTATATTTGACTAAGTCCAAATTACAAATGAATTGCATTTTCTCCATCACTTTGACTAAGTCTCCCTTTGAGTATTTACACACTTGCCATTCCTGAAAACACTTAGCGCACACATTAAATCGTTCACACGTGTTTGTTATCATCAAACATGAAGTCATCGATCGTTGTATCCAACGACACGTTATATCCAACAGCGGCTTCCTTAAGTGCCAAGAGGAGGTCAAACTGAACTTCCCCTACTCCAGGATCAATTTTGATTAGCTCAAAATGATCTCAAATGAGAATGAAGATGCCGTTGAAGGGGTCCCCATCCTCGAGCATAAGAGCACTGAGGACGCTACTCTTGAAACCCCAACTCACAGCCTCGATGTCAAAGATTGTATCGTTTTGCCTTTTTCTTGCTCGTACGAGCTATGCTCGAATTTTCCATGTACGAGCTTTTGCTCCCTTTTAATAAAATTTGTAACGACCCAGGGCCTGTTACTGTTCGGTACAAGCGCAAGTCCTGCTTGGCACCAATGAAGTCAATACAGGCTACGTTGCAGAAATATGCCAAATACTCATACATGAAAATGAAATAAAAAATTATTACAAACCAGCAGCATACAGAAAAGGAAATACAGCCCGAAAACAAATACACACCAAGCCACACTCTAGAAACGAAAAGCATAAGATAATATAACACTCTCACACTCACTCTTAGTAACCAGCGTCCTTTTGGTCAAACTCAAATGCGAACTCGGCGTCTGCTAATTCAGGTGTCACATCATCCACCTGTGAGGTATCTGGCAGGTCCCCTACAAAAGGAAAGGTCGGCAGGATCAGACGTAACTCAAAGTATCTCTAGCATGAAAATTAAAACAATATACAAGTATGGCAAACTAGCAGGGACTAAAAGTAAAAGAGCATACAATAACGGTATGGAAATAAAGCAGAATTATAGTTTTGTATATTTACAACTTTCATAATTTATCAGCAATTAAAAGAAAAATTATTAAAGATAACTAGTTTACGAGAGTATAACTGTGCCGAACCTAGAACGTGACTTATAATGCGGAGTACAGTGAGCAACCAAGAGTCCACCTGATACCACGGGTGTGAGAACCCGGGTTAAACCAAAACTGTGCCAATCAATACATGCAATACTGTCCAAGACATGTAATACTATTCAAGAATATGTGATCAAGTCTGTGAATTTATCACCTTCCAACTTTGAAGGGGTTGCTAGAACCCGAACGGTGACAACAACAAATATCGGACTGGTCGCTCCCGCACACTTGCTATTATAAGTTACCCCAAAACCCCAAGTGTGTGTGATGTTACCGTATTCGCAATTTAGGTATCATTATTTAGATTGACACACTTTACGATCAAGTACGACTCGTAGTCCGATCGAGTCGTTTACGATACTGTGCAGCTTATCAACCTTATCTAACTGTTCAAATGAGTCACATTGCTAATGTAATGAAACCAGTTTAGCATGCATCGTTAAAGTTTTTAAAACCCATAGTTAGGGTACGATGAGTTACCGATACGTTGTGTCGTGAAAGGCGTGGTTCGATCAGCGGTAGCGATACCTGGGTT
Source organism: Scilla litardierei (assembly GCA_030789695.1). Lineage (NCBI taxonomy): Eukaryota > Viridiplantae > Streptophyta > Magnoliopsida > Asparagales > Asparagaceae > Scilla > Scilla litardierei. The sequence goes on along the minus strand of JAULAV010004820.1, from coordinate 6,159 downwards.
CACATGTGTTACATAGCAAGTTAGCTACACAACTTATAAAGACAACTTATATATTAATACTAATATACGAATACATAGCTTTCTTAAAATAATTTATAATGAAATTATAAAACTAACTTTATATATTAGCTTAAACTAATACATATTAACTTAAACTAATATTTCATAACTTAAACTTATAAAACTAACTTTATATATTACCTTAAACTAATACATGTTAACTTAAACTAATATTTCATAACTTAAATTAAACTTTATAACTAACAGATATCTAACATGTTATAATGAAAATAATTTATATAAAACATATATAAGAATACTTATAAAATAACTCTTTATATAATTATATAACTAATATATAACTAATCATAATATAAAAATATAAACTATTATAAAATAATAACTTTAAATAACATTATAAGTTATAAAAACAAACCCACCTCTTACCTCTCTCTCTCTCTCTCTCTCTCTCTCTCTCTCTCTCGATCTGTGTTCTTCTCCTCTATTTCTTTTCTTTCTCTTTTTTTTGTTGGTTGCAGAGAGATCAGGGGCACGGCAAGGGGGGAGATCGGGGCGGTGGCTTTGGGGCGGCGGGCCAGTGCGCAAGGTAGGGGTGGATGCCTAGCGGGGGCGGTGCGTGCTGCTGGGCGGCAGCGGCGGAGCTAGGGCGCAAGTGGCGGCTAGGGCAGGGCAGAGACTCTGGGCGGTGGCTAGGGCAGGCGCACGATGGACGCGTGCATAGGGGTGGCTAGTTGGGAGGAGACGCGCACGCAAGGCTGGAGGAGGGGGGAAGAATGGGGAGGGGATTTGCAGATTTAATTCTGACTTCCAATTTTCTGTTTGTGTGATTGATTTTTGGGTTGATTTGGGCGATTGATTGACGGATGGGAGGATGATGAACGGGAGCGGGGATTGATTGGTTGTGATGCCAAAGGAAGAGGAGAGGCTTTGTTTACAGGAACGATGGAGATGTTCTTTTAATACCCATACATGTAATAAGTTGAGGTCCGAATTATTCGGATCTCATCTGCCAAAAGAGGTGTTAAAGGGTGTGGGGGCTGGTTACTTGAATGGGAGTTTGGGTAATTAGTTAGGGTTAAATTATAATTATTCACGCTATGATGAAAAATTCAAATATAGGGGCACGCTCGCGTCGACATGTAGAATCAAAGAACGCTCGGACGAAAAATACTCGGACTACTGAAGTAAAATACGGCCACACACATAACCCAACATGCCTAAAATACAGGTCGTTACATCCTACCCTCCTTATAATAATTACGTCCTCGGAATTCTCTACATGGCAAGGAGGGTAACATCCTCGCATCTCGTCCTCTCGCTCACAGGTAGATTCTCTTGGCGAGTCGTGATGCCACATCACACTTACTAGATCAAAAGTCTTGCTCCTGAAGACTTTCTGGCGTCGATTTAGGATCTCCACTGGTTGCTACTCGTATGTTAAGTCCGGACGAACTGCGATCTCTGAATAGTCCACGACATGACTAGGGTCGCTCACATAGCAACGTAACTGCGAGATGTGGAACACATTGTGCACTCCCTCCAAGGCAGGGGGTAGTGCAAGCTTGTAGGCCACCTCTCCTACTCGCTCCAGAATATCGAAAGGCCCAATGAATCGAGGACTAAGCTTTTCCTTCCGACCAAAACGAATCAATCCTCGGTTGGGCGAGATCTTAAGAAAAACATTATCACCTGGCTGAAACACCAGGTGTCGACGTTTCACATCTGCCCAATGTTTGTACCTGTTCTGAGCCAATTGCATCTTCTCTCTGATGGTCCAAACCACATCCACAGCTTCTGTGATTAGCTCAGGACCAACCAACTTTCGATCTCCTACATCATCCCAGCTCAAGGGGGATCGACACTTCCTCCCCATACAGTGCCGCAAAAGGCACCATGCCAATGCTAGACTGGTAGCTATTGTTGTATGCAAACTCCACCAAATGGAGATGGTCTTCACATGATCATTTGAAGTCCAGCATATATGCCTGAATCATGTCTTCAAGTATCTGTATAGTACGCTCTGACTGACCATCTGTCTGTGGATGGTAAGCTATATTAAAGCTCAAGTGGGTTCCCAAGCTCTCCTGAAGGCTCCTCCAGAAACGAGATGTGAACCTGGTGTCTCTGTCTGAGACAAGCTGATAGGAACTACATGCAGCTTCACAATCTCATCCATGTACTTCTTGGCCAACACTTCTGTAGACTGGCCTACTCTGAAAGGAATGAAGTGTTGAGTATTGGACTTCTCCCTACTTGGTGTTAATGATGAGAAAACATAAATACTTCCCCTATTTTGCAGTTAATCCATTGCCTAAGCCTATTATGAAGATAATCTAGCAATGGATGACTCACAAACGTAATTGAAGGCAAATGATATGAATTGGATGATCGTAGATTGATGATTGAAGCTCCGTAAAGACTTCAAGCTCATACGATGGAAAGAAGAGATTATTCGTCAATGTAATTTTTCTTTTATCTCTTCTAGTATGTAGCTTAAAAGTAGAACTTTGATGTAGCACTCACACACTTCTACATTCTGTCATAAGGACATCTTTAGACCTTTGTCCTTTGATCACAATTCAATTCTCTTTTGTTTGTGCTAGGATTGTTCATAACAGCCAACTGCTTAACAGTTTACAGTCGCCTGTCTTAAAAACAGTCGACTGTGTTTTGTTCTTCAGTCGCCTGTTATGCACAGACTATTACAATGTAGTTTTGGGCCTTACTCTGATTATTTCGCATAGGCTACTGTTGAACGATTCACAGGCGCCTGTCCTAGTGACAGTCGACTGTGTATTGTAAATCAGTCGCCTGTCTCTCCTTGCCCAAACTCTGTTTTGATCTGACTTCTACGGCCCGTCGACTTATGCTGTATATACAGTTGACTGTCTATTAGATCAGTCGACTGTCTATGCTGCAACAGTCGCCTGTCTGTAAGTCATTTCTTTGACTCAACTCTCTGGAAATTTCTCTTGATTTTGACAGTCGTCTGTTTAAGGTTTTACAGTCGCCTGTTCTGATTAACAGTCGACTGTATTACTTGAATCAGTCGTATGTCCTGTACCTTGTGAGATTTCCAGTATTTGTCTAACTTACTCTTCTATCGGCCAGTCGCCTGTCGAAGAAATTACAGTCGCCTGTTGGTTTAACAGACGAATGTCTTTGATTCATCAGTCGACTGTCCACGTGGTAAGTAACCGTTATGAATTCTCACCTACCCTTGCTGACTGTGTAACAGTCGACTGTGGATTGTTCAACAGTCGACTGTCGCGAGTTCAGATTATATCCGTTGAGATTTTTCTCACGAATTTCGATTGGGTTTTTACCTAGACTGCTTTGTGGATTTGAGAAAGCTATAAATAGAGCTTCTACTGTTTCATTGGAAGGTTACTCATTCATTGCAAAAATCCTTCAAGCTTTCATTTCCAAAGATCAAAGTTTTCAAATCCAAAGCCATAAGTATTTCCAAATCTTGTTCTCTTGCTCTCCAACCTAGAACCAAAGATTCATCTTCTAGGCAATTGGTGCAGTCAAGAGAAAGGGCTTTTCTCCTCTCGTCCAAGAGAGTTCTTCAACACACATCACACTTCTCCTTCAAGTTCTACTTCAAGTCATAGGTGATTGTAAGTGTTGCTTTCAGATTTCATAACTTCTTTATTTGAATTGTGCTCTCGGTTGTGAGAGTGGTTTTTGCTTGCTCCCTGGTTGTGGGAGTCAAGGACATTGATTGTATTCGATTGCACTTGTAGGGTTGCTACAAGTGGGCTTTAAGGAAACCTCAAGTTAGGATTCTAACTTGAGTATCCGATGGTATCCAGGTGGTAGGGACGTAGGATTACCGGGAACAAGTCGGGAGTTGACTTGGGTAATCCGAAACCTTGAAACATATCTGTGTTTGCTTTTGTTTCTCTTTGGGTTGTTTTTCTATTCCGCACTATTTGTTGGATTGCATTTTATTTGGCGTAAATTCCTTTTAAATTTGCATAAACACTATTCAACCCCCCTTCTAGTGTTTTCCCCATAGACAGGGTCCTTACAATTGGTATCAGAGTGCAAGGTTTCATCTATGGCATCCAACAACAACAACGTTCGTCCGCCGGCTTCGTACAACAATCACAACTGTGATGGAGCGTCCACACTTTTCGAAGGTCAATCTACGGTACGTCATCCACGTTTCAATGGTACTAACTTTGGTTATTGGAAGTGTAGGATGGAGACATTCCTTAGGAGTGCTTCTCTTTGGAGAACTCTCCACAAGGAGTACGTCGAGCCCCCCCCGAAGAGGATTTCGAGAAATGGACGACTTCCGAGAAGTCCGCCGAAGTCAACAACGCTAAAGCAATGAACGCTCTTCATTGTGCGTTGGACTCGAATGAGTTCAACAAGATATGCACATGTAAGAATGCATATCAAATTTGGAACCATCTCATCGTTACCCACGAGGGAACGAATAAGGTAAAGCTTTCAAAGTTATATGTTGCCGTGCAAAACTTCGACTTGTTTCACATGCAGGAAAATGAGAGCATTGTGTCGATGTACGGACGCTTTACCGACATCACAAATGAATTGGAAGCCCTTGGCCAAATCTACACCGAACCTGAAAAGGTAAGGAAGATCATCATGGGGATGACCTCCAAATGGGAAAGACGAGCAATCGCCATTGAGGAGGTCAATGACGTGAAGAACTACACCGTGGTGAATCTCATCGGGACTCTTATATCTTACGAAGTAAGACGGGATAACCGATTGAAGATTCGAGCCATGATGAATCCCTCGGAGGCCAAGAAGAAAGCTTTGGCGTTCAATGCCAATTCGTCATCCTCCGAAAGTGATGAATCCGAGAACGAGATGGATTTGGGTGAAATGGCCCAAATGGCGAAGAAGTTCCAACGTTTCTTCCGCAAAGGTAAATTTTCCTCCAATAAACATTTTGAGTCTACTAATGCTACTTCCTCTCTTTGTTATAAGTGTAATAAGCTAAGGCACATCAAGAGGGATTGCCCAATGCTAAACAACAAAGAAAAGTGGAAGGCACCAAAGTACCACAAGTCCGACAAGAACAAGAAAGACAAGAAGAAAGGACTCGTCGGTACCTTTGATGACTCAAGTGATGACTCATCAAGTGATTCTGATGATGAGAAGGGTGAGAGCGCCCACATGTGCTTCATGGCACTTGAAGACCCACTCTCAGATGAGAGTGATTCCGATACGGATAACACCGAGGTAACAAAGGATGAACTTCGTATAACTAATGAAGAACTATTTGCTAAATACCAATCTTTAATGCTTAGATACTCTAGCTTAAAGAAATCAAAAGTTAGCAAGTCATCTATTCCATGCATTATCAACAATGACACCATTGTTGATACTTTAACCCTTGAGAAATCAAACTTAGCTTCTCAAAATGTCACATTGAGAGATGAGGTGAATTCCCTCAAATCTCAACTAGATCAAACATATCCCATGGATAATAGTGATCTAGTTACACGTCACACACAATTGGGGTTAGAGAATGATTCTATTAAAACCTAAGTGCACGAGCTTAAAGCACGGGTGTCCACCTTGGATACCAACATTTCTTCTTTAAAGGAGAAATATGAGCTCATGTCCTCTCGTATTGTGAGATTCAATAAGGGACAAGGACAATTGGATGATTTGCTTGCAAACCAATTTCCGGCCACACATCGTGTTGGCCTTGGATTGTAAAAGCAAATGCATCTAATGCTCGCACCTCCTATAGTGGTGTCACTATAGATTTTGTGAGGCCTTTCTTCGGTGCATCCACAAGTGGTGTCAAAGACACTTTAGGTAGTAATCCTACCAAGAATGTCACCACATCACCTTCTCTTCCTTTTGGCATGAAACCCACTAAGGGTGGAAACCAAAAGCAAGGCTATGCTTATATGTACACTAATACTCATCCACGTAGGAAAAAACCTACTTCACAAGTGGATAATCATGACACATTTTATGCTCCGCACCCACGGACACGTACACAACCACACATAAGAAATACTCATGTACGTGCTCCCACACACCGATATGCTCATACGCATCATTATTTCATGTATGCTAATCCTCCACTTGACTCGTATGATCAATATGCTTCATATAATATGCATGTTCCCAAGAATACAT
>JAULAV010004819.1:0-51009 GCA_030789695.1 Scilla litardierei | reverse complement strand
TAGTCGTCGACGACGATTTTGCGTTCGATATTACCGTTCACGTCACTGAATATGACGATGACGTCGAACCACGATCTCTGGCAGAATGTAAACGCCGAGATGATTGGCCAAAGTGGGACGAGGCAATAAGAGTAGAGCTGGACTCACTCTTGAAACGCAAAGTCTTTGGACCAGTAGTCCAAACACCAGTAGGTGTAAAACCTGTGGGATATAAGTGGGTTTTCATAAGAAAAAGAGATGAAAATAATGTGATCGTTCGCTATAAGGCACGCCTTGTAGCCCAGGGATTTTCCCAAAGACCGGGGATTGATTACGAAGATACGTATTCTCCGGTGATGGATTCGATCACATTCCGATTTTTAATAAGCCTAACTTCTCTGGAAAGCCTAGAAATGCAGCTCATGGACGTTGTGACTGCATATCTATATGGCGATATAGATAAAAATATCTATATGAGACTTCCTGATGGGTTTAATCTTCCCCAAGAGATGAAAGAGATACCTCGGGACGTATTCTCCGTAAGGCTACATAGATCATTATATGGTCTAAAACAATCGGGAAAGATGTGGTATAACAGACTTAGTGACTTCCTTGCATAGCAAGGATTCACGAATAACGAAGTGTGCCCTTGTATCTTTATCAAAAGAACGGGAACAGGATTCGTCATCATAGCTGTATATGTAGATGACTTAAATCTCATAGGATCTCTTGCAGAGATCAAAGAGATATCTGAAAGCCTTAAACATACTTTTGAAATGAAAGACCTAGGCAAAACAAAGTATTGTCTTGGCTTACAGATAGAACACCTAAGAGGTGGAATCCTATTACACCAATCTAATTACACAAAGAAACTTCTACACAAGTTTCATATGGATAAATGTCATCTTTTAGGTACTCCTATGGTCGTAAGATCACTAGATGTACAAAAGGACCCCTTCCGACCACTGGAAGAGGGGGAGGAGATACTGGGTCCTGAAGTACCCTACCTCAGTGCCATTGGAGCACTTCTATATCTGGCTAACTGTACGCGTCCCGATATAGCGTTTACAGTTAATCTTCTAGCCAGACACAGTGCAGCGCCCACAAAGCGCCACTGGAACGGAGTAAAGCATCTTCTACGATACCTTCAGGGTTCCATTGATCTTGGACTTTACTACCAGAGAGGTGCCTCTCCCAAATTGTTTGGTTATGCTGATGCAGGTTATCTCTCTGATCCGCACACGGCAAAATCCCAAACTGGTTTTGTTTTTACCTACGGAGGTACTGCTATCTCCTGGAGATCGGTGAAGCAAACCACGACAGCTACAGCATCCAACCATTCAGAGCTCATTGCGATCCACGAAGCAAGCAGAGAGTGTTATTGGCTATGATCTGTCATCCAACACATTCTTCAATCTACTGGCCTGAAGACCGGTGATTTAGAGCCTACCGTTCTGTTTGAAGATAACGCTGCATGCATTGCTCAACTTCAAAAAGGCTACATCAAGGGCGACAGGACGAAGCACATATCTCCCAAGTTTTTCTGGACACATGAGCTAAAGGAGGACAAGCAGATCGAAGTTCCGCAGATACAGTCCTGCAATAACTTAGCTGATCTTTTTACTAAGTCTTTGCCCAAATGTATTTTTGTAAAACTTGTAAAGAACATTGGCATGCGACAACTGAAAGACCTGCAAGCATGAAGCTTGTACGGATCAGGGGGAGTAACCTGTGGGTTGCACTCTTTTCCCTTAAGCTGTTGGGTTTTTCCCACTGGGTTTTCCACAGCTAAGGTTTTAACGAGGCAAACACTCTTACTTTGGATCCAGAAGTATCCACCCCTCTTTGCCTCAAATGCTGAGACCAAAGTGATGAATGGGTAAGGGGGAGTGTTATGAATGAGGGAGGCCTTTGGCCTCCCCTCCTTCATTACCAACTATCATTAGTCCCCATTACTATGAGTAATGGGGACTCTTGGTCTCCTTGAGGCCTTTCATCTTCTCCCCTATATCAATATATAAAGAACCATGGCCTATGGCCATGGTTACTCATTCCTTTGGCTATGAAAGCTTCTCTCTCTATCTCTTGAATCCAATTATCTTATAACACAACTTATTTTCTTTGGTCATTCAATTCTAAAGGGAGTTGCTATGCAAACAGACCAAATTGCTCAGTACACATACCATTTATTCAAGGCATGGATTATATGCACCGCAAGCCTTGCAATGTATGTGGTTTTTTTTTTCCAAAAAAGGCAACTCTGCCACATCAACTCTCATACGTTTGCCTTTTTTGGCAAAAAGTTTCGAATACACTGCAAGGCTTGCGGTGTCACATCAACTCTCACATGGTGATCTATGTTTGACATGAAGCCTATAGTAGAAAAACAATAATATTTTTAAATATTATTCTTTGTATCATTTTTATTTTCGCCCAGGGCAAAGCAAAATCCTGGTTACGCCACTGTATGCATCACACGTTAGATTTGTATATAATATCAATTAATCTACTTTATGGACTTGGTGGATGAAAGAGTAGATGGATAATCTGCTAGCTACCAAAGAGATGATGCCTATGTGGATGAATAACAAGTCAGGTGAGGTCAAGATAGCTCCTGACCTAAAATCCTTTGATGCTTAAGTTTGATATGTATTTGTTGTGGCTATTAAACTCAGACCTCAATGGTCTACATAGGAATTATAGGAATTACGTGGGGTTAAGTCGGTCATCCCTTTGAAATTAACCCTAATTTGATAAACAAACTAGTGTTAAGTGCCCATTTGCGATAGAATTTTTATACATGCATATGGTTCCTTTTGCAGAGTACTCTTTTGCATGTTCTGGAAGGTAGTGATGTCAAGAACCCACTTGATAGACATTGGTTGGAATGGTTCGATCGGAGCTACGGTAAATAAGAAACTGTTTGAGAATACATAACTTTTTTTACTTTATAAAATTTTTTTTTGACAAATCACAACATGGGATCCCAAACTCAAGACTAAGAATTCATTATTCTTTTAATTAAGTGAATAATGTATATTTGCTGATAGCATATGGTCAGCCTGATTTTGTTAAAAAATTTGATTTTTTTTGTTGGGATTTGATACGACTATTTTGGAAGAGCACGAGGGATGGATGCCCAAGACCCAGCGGTGGGCCAGAAGCCTGCTAGCGAGATTGGGCCCCGCCGGACGAGGCCCACGGAGAAAACGCGGCCCGCTCAGTGAGGCCCTGAGAGCTCGAACCGTCCATGGTTCGACACGTTCGTAGCCAGCCCACGATCCCCGGAAGAAACCACTCCCCCGGTGTGTAAGGCCTAAAGGCCCATGACTGGCAATCGGCTCCCCCACGACGCTGGCAGGCGACATCGTGGGGACAGATCTCGAGGGCACGAATGGAGGCGGACGGCGTGACGACGTGGATGGGGGACAATCGGCTCCCCCATGACGCTGCCAGGCGACATTGTGGGGACGGATCTCGAGGGCCCGAGTGGAGGCAGATGGCGTTGACAAGGGGGCCATCACGGCAAAGACCCTATAAAAGGACCGGAGGGGCAATGGAGCAAAGGATCGAACCCCTGGTATTCTAATCTAAGGTATACCATCAACGACCTTGGTCTTCCGCCATTCCTTTTCCCTCCCCCTGCTCGCGTCATGGGTCAGCGTATCGATCTCCTCTCGAGTCGTGCCTACCCCACCGAGTACCCTTCGGACCCTGATCTGACTTAGGCATCGGAGGGGATACGGCCGGAACCAAGGTCCGGCCACCCTAACGAGTTTCTCGTCTATTCAGAAAAAATCTGACCGAGGCGCTGAGGCTACCCCTCGACACTCGTTCGACCGAGGCCGGGCCCATCGAAACCGAGCCGAGGCTTCCCCTCCGCTCTGCTTCACCCAAGAACCGACGCCCCGCTCAGATCCGGCGCTCGACCCCAACTCCATCTCCGACCCGCGCTGAGGGAACGTGTGCTCGGCGAACCCAAGGGATCACAACTGACCCCTTGACCACGTTGACCGCTCAATCCCTGGTCAACGATCCTGTGGTGAGAAAACACCCGCAAACATCTGGCGCCGTCTGTGGGAACCGAACCAACACCCACATACAACAACCACACCGACAATGCCACGGCTCCATCCTCCGCACCGAAGGAGGGGCACGGCCCCGGCGTCGGGCGCAGGCCCTCGCCACGGCCGGCGGGAAGGGATCATGACTCCCCGGCGCACGCTTCCGGTCGGGGCACCGGGGCGGCCTCGGGCCGACCGTGAGGGGGACTATGGTATGGAGTGCAGAAGCCCTCCACCGCCCCTCCGAGTCGGCAGGGCGGGTGTGGCGAGGGAGAAGCCGCGGCCAGACGAAGCACTAATGGTGTCCGTAGTCATCAACACGTCCGTAGTCCGACGACTGCTAGTCGATACTGGCAGCTCTTGCGACATCCTTTTTATGTCGACTTTAGAAAGGATGGGGTTGCAGGACAAGGACCTGGAGCCAAGCTCGGGGCCCGTGGTGGACTTCACGGGTCACTCCAAACCCATCGTTGGGGCGATCCACCTCCCGGTCACACTCGGAGGGCCACCGACTCGGTGACTCTGACAGTGGAGTTTGTGGTGCTGAGGATCGGGTCGGCGTACAATGGGATCATCGGCCGCCCGCTCCTCAAAGCTGTTGGGGCGGTGGTCTCGACCCTCCACCGAACGATCAGGTTCCGGACCCCGAGAGGAATCGGACGAGTCGACGGCGATGTGGGGAAACTAAAGATCTGCTACCAACTAGCAGACGAAAAACCCGCTGAGCAACCTGATGACTCGATGGCCACGCTTGACCTGAGGTACGGGCCGAGACCCGAACCCGCCGAAGAACCGGAGCAAATCCCAGTCACGAGTGTCAAAGGAAGATTCGTCTCCATCGGGTCGGGGCTGGGCTCGGACTTGAGAAGCCGATTGATCGAATGCTTGGAGGCAAACCTTGACGTCTTCGCATGGTCGCCCGACGACATGCCCGGCGTTGACCCCCGAGTGATTGTGCATAGGCTGAATGCCGACCCCAATTTCAAGCCAGTCAGACAGAAGAAGCGGAATCTAGGTGGCGAAAAGATAAGGGCTGCCTCCGAGGAGGTGGAACGCCTCCGCGACGCCGGCTTTATCCGAGAAGTCTGGTACCAAGAGTGGCTATCAAACGTCGTAATGGTCAAGAAGCCCAACGGGAAGTGGCGAATGTGTGTGGACTTCAGCGACCTCAACAAAGCGTGCCCCAAGGACAGCTACCATTTGCCACGCATCGACCACCTCGTGGGCAATGCCTCAGGGTATGAAATGCTCAGCTTTATGGATGCCTACTCCGGGTACAATCAAATCCAGATGGACCCCCAGGATGAAGAGATGACAGCCTTTACGATAGATAAGGGGACCTTCTGCTACAAGAAGATGCCTTTTGGTTTAAAGAACGCCGGGGCCACCTACCAGAGAATGGTCAACAAGGTGTTCGACTCCCAGATAGGAAGGAACCTGGAGGTCTACGTCGATGACATGTTGGTCAATTCGAAGGACCCGTGAGATCACATCGCCGACCTCAGGGAAACCTTCGAGCGGTTGCGAAGACACAACATCCGGCTCAATCCCGCGAAGTGCACATTCGGGGTGAGAGCGAGCAAGTTCTTAGGGTTCATGATCACCAATCGCGGCATCGAGGCAAACCATGACAAGATCGAGGCACTGATCAACATGTGGGATCCGACGACAATTAAGGAGCTGCAGAGGTTGAATGGACGCATTGTCGCTCTAGGGCGATTTCTATCCAAATCGGCGGAAAAATCCCTTCCATTCTTCAAGACCCTGAGGAAAGCAATCACGGAGCCAGCCGACAATAGGAAGACGATACCGTGGGACGAGGATTGCTCCCGAGCATTCGCCGAACTCAAGGAATACCTCCGCAGTCCCCCGCTCCTATCCAAACCACGAGAAGGAGAGTCGTTGAGCCTCTACCTAGCATGTACGGGAGAAGCAGTAAGCTCGGTGCTGGTTAGGGAGGACGACGGAGTGTAGAGGCCTGTATATTATACCAGTCGGGTCCTGAAGGACGCCGAGGGGCGGTACACGCCTATGGAAAAGCTGGCATACGCCCTCGTTCTCTCAGCCAGCCGACTCCGGCCCTACTTCCAAGCCCACACTATACTGGTCCTTACTGACTCCCAGCTGGAGCAAAACCTCAAGAGATTCGATAGGATGGGAAGGATGCTGAATTGGAGAGTGGAACTGAGCGAGTTCGACCTACGGTTCAAACCACGCACGGCCATTAAAGGGCAGGCTCTGGTGGACTTCATCGTCGAATGCACCATAGAAGGGGGGAACCCCTCTGGAGAAAGCTCGGCCACGGTACCTACCCTACCCTTATCTTTCCTTTCGATTGATGTCGTTCTTAATGGTCATCCAGAGGACCAGGACACTTGGATAGTCCATGTAGACGGGTCTGCGACCCGGTCGGGCAGTGGAGCCGGGATCGCGATCCGGTCTCCCGAGGGAAGTGTCGTAGAGTACGCGCTTCGGTTCGAATTCCCGGTCACCAACAATATGGCCGAATACGAGGCCGCGATAAACGGTCTGAGGCTAGTCAGAGAACTCGGGGCCGACTCCGTGCGGCTTCTAAGCGACTCAAAACTCGTCATCAACCAACTACAGGGGAATTACGAGGCACGTGAGGAGGCAATGCAGAGCTACCTAGCCACAACCAGGCCCTACACCTTCCTCGGTCGGAGAATGCCCGCGCAGATGCTATATCCAAATTGGCTTCCTCCTCGACCAAATAGTTGGGCCACACCATCTACGTGGAGAATCTCCGATTCCCCAGCACAGAGGAGAAGGAGGTGATGGTGATCGATGGGGACCCCACCTGGATGGATCCGATCGTTCGATACCTCTCTCATGGGGAAGTGCCGATGGACTCTGACGAACGTCGAACCTTGGAGAGGAAGGCACTCCGATACGTAATCCACGAAGGAGTACTTTACAAAAGACGATGGACAAAGACGGATATCCTCCCCTACCTCAAATGCCTCGGTCCTCAAGAGGCTGACTACGTCCTTCAGGAGGTGCACGAGGGGATCTGCAGAAATCACCACGGTGGTAAGACGATCGTCCAGAAAATCTTAAGACAAGGATATTACTGGCCAACACTGGTCCATGACGCAACGGAGTACGTCCAAAGGTGTCAGGAATGCCAGAGATTCGCCAAACTCGGCTCATCCCCACCGTCGGAACTCGTTCCAATTGTCAGTCCCATACCTATCGTGAAATGGGGGCTCGACATCCTCAGACCGTTCACTTCGGGACGAGGACAGAGGAAATATCTAATTGTGTCGGTGGATTACTTCACCAAGTGGATCGAGGCCGAACCCCTTGCTTCCATCACGTGGAAGAAAGCGAAGAGTTTCGTATGGAACTCCATCATCTCCAGGTTTGGAATCCCCCGAGCCATCGTCACGGACAACGGGAAACAGTTCGACTCCACCGGGTTCAAAGACTTCTGTGCAGAATGGAAGATCAAGCTCCTCTTCGCTTCGGTGGCACACCCCCACTAACGGGATGGCAGAGGCCGCCAACAAATGCATCATAGAACCCCTCCGCAAGAAAGTGAAAGACGCCGAGGGGAGTTGGCCGGAGGAACTCCCAGGGATACTATGGTCATACCGAACGACCCACAAACAAGCCACGGGAGAAACCCCGTTCATGCTCGTGTATGGCGCCGAGGCGGTGGTGCCAGTCGAAGTAGGCGAGGAATCCCTCCGCATAAAGCACTTTGACGAGGAAAGGAACTCGAAAGACTTGGAGCTCGGCCTGGAACTCCTAGGCGAGTGACGGGAACGGGCCTTGGCCACCATCATCCACCAGAAGCAGAAGGTGTCTCGCTATTACAATTCCCGAGTTAGGGGAAGGAGCTTCTGCCAAGGGGACCTAGTCCTCAGAAAAGCCGCCTTCTGCCCGGAGATAGCTCGTAAAGGGAAGCTGGCGGCTAAGTGGGAAGGACCCTACAAAGTCATCGAGGTCCTCGGACCCGCGACTTATCGACTGGCTAATTCGGAAGGAAAGATCCTCACCCATACCTGGAATGTCGAGCACCTGTGCAAATATTATCAACGAGATCGCCCGCAAAATGTATCTCTTTTTCTCCATATACCCAAATAAAATCGCTCGAGCCTATTCATCTTCGTATAAGCAACCGGGAAGCTCGCTCGGGACGAGGGAGACCTCGCAGGGAGAGCACCCGAGCAGAGGCTCATAAGGCAAGAAGATAGACCCCTAGCGGGTTGACTCCCCCAACCGGCCAACGAGTCGAGGGCCATTCTCCTCGGTCGGCCAGGGTGGTGGATCGATCGTAAGGCTGGGGGAAGCTCCCCCAGCGGGTCAGTCCGTCGATCTGCCATTAGACTGGGAGTTGCCCTCCCAGCAGGCTGAACGACACAAACTGGCTGTAAGGCTGGGGGCAACTCCCCCAGTGGGTCAGTTAACCGACCAACCGAGAAGCCAGGGGCAACTCCCCTAGCAGGTCGGACCAGGGGTCGACTTCAATGGTCGGCCTCATCGGTTAGTCACAAGACACGGGGTCGCACCCCAAGCAGACTGACCGGCCAAACCGACTGTAAGGCCGGGGGCAACTCCCCCGGCATGTTGGCGAGCCGATCGCGCCGTGAGCCCGAGGGATAGCACCCCCAGCCAGCCGATCGGCCAAACACGCTGTAACGATGAGGGGCAACGTCCCCGGCAGGATAGCCACTTCATTGCCAGCAAGCCCCAAAAAACGGGCACACACCAAAAGGGAAGACAAGCAGTCGTAGACAAAAAAGGGGGGGACTTCATTTCTTAAAAGGGAGGGAGTGATACACAACAGCCCAATAACTGAGCAACAACCCTCACTCACTCGTCTCCACCGGGAGCCCCCTCAGGACCGGCGGCAGGTTGCATGGAGGGTCCGTTCAGTGTCTCTCCCTCTTCATCGGAGTATACTCGGAGCTCCTCGAAGTCGATCCCCGAGAATGGAAACCTCATTTGGATCTCGGACTCGTAGCGGGCGAACCCCTTCTCGAACGCTTCGGACATAGCCGGGGCTGCGAAAGAAAGGGAGTACTCCTCCACAGTGTCCCGAGCAATCTTAGCAGGGTCCACCGCCTCCAACTCTCGGATCCGATCTTTGAGGATGGTGACCCGGCGCTGATGCTCCGCCCGCTCCACCTCGATATCTCTGGATCTCGCGTTAAGCTGGACCAAAATATCTTTCTCTCTCTCTTCTGCCGCTTCCAGAAGGTTGGAGAGCTCCGGGGAGTCAGCCGCAATAACAAGGGCAGGGCCCTCGCCAGCTTCGGTGCGTGCTTCGGCGGCTTCCATAAGCTCGGCAATCCGGTCCTCAGCCTTGGACTTCCCAACCAAAGCCAAGGCTTTCTCCCGATCTGATTCCTCTAACGCCGAGGAGAGCTCGGTTACCTGGGTCTCCAGGGACTTGATGCGCACCTCAGCTAGCAGGCTGCCCTCACCCTCGACCCCCTCGGCCTCGGTGGACCGCACCACGTCAGCTTTGGCCTGATGAAGGGCCTCGAATTGGCAC
Source organism: Scilla litardierei (assembly GCA_030789695.1). Taxonomy (NCBI): domain Eukaryota; kingdom Viridiplantae; phylum Streptophyta; class Magnoliopsida; order Asparagales; family Asparagaceae; genus Scilla; species Scilla litardierei. The sequence continues at coordinate 41,442 of JAULAV010004819.1, read as the reverse complement.
CTTATCGAAAGCCCCATCGAGGACAGCTGCACTAAAAGGCAGGGATGAAATGAAGACTGCTATTAGAAACGAGGTATGCAAGGACGCCTCACCTATTGACCAGCCTGGACCACGAAGGCAGCTAGGCGGTCACCTTTGACCCCATTCAGCACAGCCTGGTCCGGAGGAAGGCAGCAGTTCTCGGCAAACCGCGCCGCCACACCACAGTCAGCGAAAACCGACTCCCCCGGCCCCACTGGGAAGCAAGGTCGGAGAAGGCCCTCGCCTGACTAAGGTAAATCGGTGGGAACCGAGTAGAACGCTCCCAGGTACCGCTCGTAAACATCAGGGAGGGGGTTCGGTGGCGGTGATGACGGCCCGGCCCACAGCCAGATGACATCGGCCGAGGAGGACGGAGCCTGGCCCTCAGGCAGTAGAGCACCCCCCTCCTTACCTTGCGGATGGGCCTTCTTCGAAATGACCGGTAGAGGGGAAGATGGGTCCTGCCCCCTCGTTCTTTTGGAACCCATGCCAGGAGGCGGCTGTTTCTTTTGGACCTCTAACACATGATCCCTCCTACGCGGAGCGGGCTCAGGGACCATGACCAGGGGAGGTGTCGGATAGGAATCGGGGGCAAATCCACCTGTAAAAAGCTCAGAGGAAAAGGTCAGAAGTGGCCGGGATGGCACCACACGTCATCCCCTCCAGGCGGCGGACGTCACCAGAACTCACCAATGGGCCAAGTGTTCTTCCGCAAGTTGGGATCATCAAAGAGCACGTCGATTTTCCGATCTTTCGCGGGAACCGCCAACAGGGTCTTCACCGCCTCAAGATCGACGTCGGTGGGGTCGCCCAGCTCAAGAGCCAGTGTGCTGACACAGCTCCATTGAGACGGGAAGTCCACATCCGACGGGAAGACGACGAAGACGTATTCACCCTTCCAGAGCTTCAAGGAGCTCGGCAACCCCAGCACCAGGCTCTTATTTGGCCGAGCACTGATATAAATCCAGGCCCCCGATTGATGATGGCTCAGACGGTAGAATTGGGCGAAGAGTCGGAGGGAGGGGACCACCCCCTTCAATACGCAAAGAATGACAAACCCGACGATGAGACCAATGGCGTTAGGGAAAAATTGGCATAGGGCCACCCTATGGGCTCGCAGAAACTCGGAAATAAAGGGGTGGAGAGGAAACCGAAGCCCGAACCGAAAACACTTTTCATATACCCCGACCTCCCGAGGCCGGGTAAAGCAGATTCGCTCATCTGATTCAGGGGCCCGGGTAGTGTATGGGGGAAGAAGGTAGCTGGTGCGCATATTCCCGATGGAGGTGGCACAGATTGACGAGGGACACCCAAGAACCTCGGGAGGTACCCCTAAAAGCACGCCCCCGTGACGGCGAACCGTCGAGACGAACCCGTCGGCTGGCTAGGGGTCAGCGACGTTCTCCGGGCAACCCAAAACAGCAACGGAGGAGGACGACATGAGATAGAGCTCGAACAGGATTCAGCCTGACGGAAAGGGAGAAGAACGCGGGGAAGACGATTGAAAAGGGCAGACCCTCGCCCGATGGGTGGCGGCTCTCCTTTCTATACACCTCTTTCCCCAAGACGACCCCTCGTGCGGCGAAGATGAATGCTCGGGGGCACGTGGCAGCATCCACGAGCCAATGGCGCTTCGGGACCTGCGCCAGAGGGATTTGGACGGGCCGCCTAATGATGGTCTCCATTTAATGAACCAGCCTCGACTGGCACGCCTGTCAAAATCAGCAGAAGTCATATCGGCCAAGCCGAGCCAACTAGAGGGGATCGACACGGCCGATGGGGGCAATTGATACGACTATTTTGGAAGAGCCCGAGGGATGGATGCCCAAGACCCAGCGGTGGGCCAGAAGCCTGCTAGCGAGATTGGGCCCCGCCGGACGAGGCCCACGGAGAAAACGCGGCCCGCTTAGTGAGGCCCCCGAGAGCTCAAACGTCCACGGTTCGACACGTTCGTAGCCAGCCCACGATCCCCGGAAGAAACCACTCCCCCGGGGTGTAAGGCCTAAAGGCCCATGACCGGCAATCGGCTCCCCCACGACGCTGGTAGGCGACATCGTGGGGACGGATCTCGAGGGCACGAATGGAGGCGGACGGCGTGACGGCGTGGATGGGGGGCAATCGGCTCCCCCATGACGCTGGAAGGCGACATCGTGGGGACGGATCTCGAGGGCCCGAGTGGAGGCAGACGGCGTGGACAAGGGGCCATCACGGCAAAGACCATATAAAAGGACCGGAGGGGCAACGAAGCAAAGGATCGAACCCCTGGTATTCTAATCTAAGGTATACCATCAACGACCGTGGTCTTCCGCCATTCCTTTTCCTTCCCCCTGCTTGCGCCGTAGGTCAGCGTATCGATCTCCTCTCGAGTCGTGCCTACCCCGCCGAGTACTCTTCAGACCCTGATCTGACTTAGGCATCGGAGGGGATACGGCCGGAACCAAGGTCCGGCCACCCTGACGAGTTTCTCGTCTATTTAGGAAGAAGCTGACCGAGGCGCCGAGGCTACCCCTCGACACTAGTTCGACCGAGGCCGAGCCCATCGAAACCGAGCCGAGGCTTCCCCTCCGCTCTGCTTCACCCAAGAACCGACGCCCCGCTCGGATCCGACGCTCGACCCCGACTCCATCTCCGACCCGCGCTGAGGGCACGTGTGCTCGACGAACCCAAGGGATCACAACTGACCCCTTGACCACGTTGACCGCTCAATCCCTGGTCAACGATCCTGTGGTGAGAAAACACCCGCAAATAGGATTGTTATACACATCCTCGATAATCACCACACCAAAAATCAAGTGAATTCAACGCCATTTGATCCTTAATCTACCCATTACAAATTCAACGGTTTCGAAAGAATATATCTTTTTACAACGGATGGAGCGAGTGTCAAATACCTCTTTGATTCACCCATTGTATTTGACACTCGATCCATCCATTGTAAAATATGTATTTGTCACTCAATTCGCTGGATCAAGTGTCAAATACCTCTATGTCAAATACCAACGGATGGGGTTTTAGAGTTTTAGACTGTGTACAACAAACACGGAAAAAATAAACCATGAGCTGCCGACGCGAGAAATTGTTCCTTCGGTGGCAACGCCCATACATAATCCTCTTTATTTAAATAATCATTAGTATGGGCTTAGTTTCCTCAGCTGGAATCAAATGCAAGGTACATATGCATAAAGCCCTAACTCTCTTTTCACTCCTCCTCTGCGTTCCATTAAAATACATCCACCATTGCTTTGGCTAATGCTATAGCCAATCCCTACCGAATTTGCAAGCTTTTACACAAAGAAATTAAGCCCCCCACCACCTACCCCCAACGATCATCAATATCTCCCTTCAATATGGCCACGCTAATACTATACATGACCTCCCTTCACCAACTTTCGCAGCTAGCAATTAATCACAGCCTTCTGTTTTTCTCTACTGTGCCCTGAAAATTCACTCTAAATGTATTAAATGGAATACAACCACCAATCTTCAATACATAAAACACACCCTTATATATATATGAGTATAGCTCTCGATTTTTGCTGTTATCCTGCAATATTCGCCTGCAGGAGACACAAATATTCAAAAATACGTCGATGCCGACCATGCAGGGGATGTTGAAAAACATGGTTGCATTGCTGCTTCCTGCGCTGTGCGTGTGCGCGCATGCACGGTCGGGCGTGCCCGTGCTGCGGCGGTGGAACGCGTCGTGCATGCTCGTGTTCGGGGACTCGACGGTCGATCCCGGCAACAACAACCGGCTGCCGACAAGCTTCAAGGCGAACTTCTTGCCCTACGGCGAGGACTTCCTCGGCGGCCTCCCGACCGGCAGGTTCTGTGACGGCCGTCTGGCCACCGACTTCATTGGTATGCCTCATTTGTTCCCCCATATTCCCTGCAAAATCTTGGAGAACCCCACAAATCTCATACTGATTTCTCTTATACCCATTTACTTGGCGTGTCTTATAATCTATGGTCTCTGTGTGTAGTTTTACTGCTTCCTTTGTGTTGTCCGAGCCAAACGCACACGCACACGCACACAATGAGCCATACATGGTTGAAGATGGCAGAAAGAAACAAAATAATGCAAAGTTCAAAGCATAAGATATTTAGTTTGTCTAACTCTTGAGTTGTCATCAAAATCACTGGTCGGCTAATTGCAGTCATCATTCATTGCTAGTACGGCCAGCTTCTTGGTTACTCGTGTACATGATCTCTTTCACTTCTGTACGAGCTACAGAGTCATAGACTAGATTAATTGCAACTAATCTTTTTTGTTAATTATATAGATCTTTAATCCTTAGTTTTTCCCCATTAAATGTATTCAACTCGATAGTTGTAATAAAATAAATAGCGTCTAAATCACATAAGTTTCTATGTAACAGGCATTTTATAAAGATCATAGAATTTAGTTGTGCTAACATGATGAGTTGGCACATATATTTACTGCGAGTTGAATGGGTTCTATATTTGCCATCAACTGACACAAACGCAGTAAATGATAGCACGTGACTTTTGCTGTGTTGAGACTGATTCGTTCAGTAGATTAAATTGATGGATGGTCATTCGATTTGTGCAAGATGAGTGCATGACAGCTCTGCAGACATATTACAGTCTAGATATGACCAGTAGGATCTCCAATCTGCAGATGTTTGACAAAGAGTTGTGCTCTATGCACCTCAAATAATGAGGTGCACTAACCCATTTAAGCCAAAAACAATCAATATGTCATGTCAGTATTTCTAATCAAGTTAGATTTTTTCCAAACTTAGCTAAAAAATACACAAAAACCTATATGCACCTCATGTTTTGAGGTGCAAATAGTATTTCTCTTGACAAATTGGTGCATTTGATTTTATTTCTAGCATTCAAATCTCTAGCTAACAAGCATTTCTTTGCATTTCATGTGCATTGTGCATTGCATACTAGAGACTATTAGTAAATAGCTGGTTGCCGGTTGACATGGTAGAGGAGTGGAGGGAGGGGTGGGGGTTGCCGTAGCAACACAAAAAAAATCAGGAAGATGTCATATGTTCTATTTAGGCTCTGATACCATATTGGAAGGTAATCCCTTGAACGTTGCCCTCTCAGTCATAGAACATATATACATGTACATTGGTTTAGCAGGATCATAACAAACCAACAACAATTTGTTTGTTACGATCAGTGTAATAATCTAGCTAACAATTTCTAGCTAACAAATAAACTAAATATAAAACCGTATAATATTCTATGTACTAATAGTGACAAAGTATAAATGTAACCAAGACAAATGGGGCTCCGTAGGATTCCCGGCTTCTTTTGGTTCCATGAGAACTCCGAAGTTAAGAGTTTAGGGATTACAGCAGTATCAGGACGTGAGACCTCCTGGGAAGTCCTTGTGTTTCCGCGACCCGTGTACCCTCTCTTCCGCTGTATGAGGTCAAGGGTTATTTATTGCTTTCCCATGAATTTAAAAAAAACAGTCAAGTGGACACCAATAAAACTGTTAGGACTAAGTTTTACAGCATGTTTTGGTTTGTGAGACTTGATGTGTGCGTCAACTAGAGCTCAAACTAAGGATGCAGAAATTTTCATTTGTTTGATGCCAAAATGGGGTTTATAGAAGTGACGTTGCAAGGTCCCAACCTTCGAAAAACAAGTGTAAGGTAGACAAAACATTATTAAACTACTATGGGTATTAGGACTTACACCATGGAACTATCATTTTCTACAATTACCCATTAAAAGGGATGTCAATTTTTTCTTGTTAAACCGGTGCCTCACATGATTTTGATTACAATTAAACTATTTTAATTATTCAATTTTTAACTCTAATCAAAATTGCATCAGAAACAAGGTCGAAAACATAAAACTGATAAGGTGGTTACAGATAGGGGTGATAACCAAGCCGATTGGGCCAAGCTTTCTATTTTTGGTTTTTCTCCTATCTGTCCCTTAAATCATGCGTATTTTGATATTTGCCCCTTAAATCTGAGCTATTTGCTTATAAGTCCCTTAAATACATGTACTAAAGCTTAATAGTTCTTATTGTCTCTATTCAGTCAAAAACTTAACACAACTTCATTTTAGCTTTAGTTAAAGATGCACTGTATTAACCTACCCTTAGGATTAACATCACGTGAGCCTCACATGTGTTTCTAAATGAAGGGAAAACCTAATGGGATCTCAGATTGTCAATTTTTTGATAGGACATGTATTTGAGGGACTTACAAGCAAATACTCATATTTAAGGGACTATTAATGTTTAAGACATGTAGCAAATGCTCATGTATTTGATGGACTTACAAGTTAATATCCATATTTAAGGGACTAATATCAAAATACATAAATTTAAGGGATGAATATCGAAAAAACCCTTATATTATTTATGTTTATTCAATTATTTACGCAAGCTTATAATTTTGTTCAAGCTTAGTTAACTAGATTATCAAACAAGCTCAAGCAAGCTCTTAACGAGCTCAAACCGATGATTAAACTTTTCAAGCCTATTAATAGTAATAGTTGAGCATGAACTGATCTACCTAAAAAAACAGTGTAAACTACGGCTATTTTTTTTAAAAAAAAAAACCTAGGAAATGATAATTTAGGCGACAGATACTAATAGTGGATTGCATATAAGATGCATGCTAAAATTAACTTTTTCTTGTATCCTAAGAATTATGGTGATCTGTCTAGCTTCATGAACCATAATTTCTTCTAATTATATACATTTTTATTGTTAAAAAATTTATTTGACATATTACAAACCTTCATCTCTCCTCTACTTTAATATTGTACCATATATATCCGGTTGATTGAAACACACATCAATAGTTTGGAAGCAGGCAATTCAGGAATATTCAAGTATATATTATACATTTTTGCTCTATGACTTGTGCGCACGCAGCCGAGGCATTGGGCATCTCAACCAGCATCCCCGCTTTCTTGGACCCGAACCTCACGCTCGAACAGCTCAAGCATGGCGTCAGTTTCGCGTCGGCCGCTTCAGGATACGATGACCTGACTGCAGCAAACGCAGTAAGACCTCCTAAATTTTGAATCTATCTAAACCAATCCCTCAACTCATTTGTCATTTCAATGCGTTGTTGCCGCAGGGTGTGCTCTCGCTTCCCAAGCAAATCGAGTACATGAGGCACTACAAGATCCATCTCCAGGAACAGGTCGGCCCCGCCGGAGCCCAGAAGATCGTCGAGGACGCGCTGGTCGTCATCAGCGCCGGCACCAACGATTTCATCCAGAACTACTACTTCTACGCAAACCGATCGGCCGAGTTCACCGAGCCTCGCTACGAGGACTACCTGATCGACCTCATGTCCGAGTACGTCGAGGAGATTCACAGAATGGGCGCGAAGAGGTTCGTGCTGGTCAACGTGCCGCCGATGGGATGCCTTCCGGTCGTGAAGACCATGATGGGCTCCGACGGATGCTATGTGAAGTTCAACGGCGTGGCCATGTCCTTCAACCGCAAGCTGGCGAAGCAGCTGGCCGTTCTGAGCAAGCGGCTGGGCCTGAAAGCCGCTTCTCTCGACATCTACCGTGTCTTTGAACAGGTCACCATGCATCCCATCAAATACGGTGAGTCGTACCTCTTAACTCAGTCGTAGCTTGGAGATGCTCTCTCATGATGCCAAGAGTCCTGAACAGCGTTTGCGTTTCCTTGTGCTATATGTCAGGGTTCGCGGAGGTGGCGAAGGGGTGCTGCGGGTCGGGGACGATCGAGATGGGGGAGACGTGCAAGGGCCAGGCCACCTGCGGTGATCCGAGAAGGTACGTGTACTGGGACGCCGTCCATCCGACGCAGTTCATGTACAAGCTCGTCGCCGATGAGGCGATGAGGGCTGGCATCCTCGACGCCGTCTTCGCCTGAAGTTTGCACTAGTTTCTGTGGTCTGATTTGGAGATGGCGTTGCTCGAACTCTCTCTTCTCAGCATTGGTTTTGGAGTGATAGGCTAAGCTCTCGTTTTATGTTTTAATGTGTTTTTATTTTTTATTCGAAATTTGGATTCTGGTCTGTATCTTTTACGAGGAACCGTCCATTGCATCAATTATAATTATCTTGTTTATGATTTTTTTTTCCTGAACAGAATTGATACTATATATGCCCTTTGTGCATCACACTTGTTTTAATTTTTTGTTCGGCAAAAATCATGACTGTTCACAAATTTATAGACAATTGTAGACAATTATAATTCACACACATTGTAGGATCCGAGTTTGAGTTAACTACTAATAAAAATACGTCTTGGGTCAGTTGACGTCTTATATATGGCAGCAACTCATGTTTTCAACCCGGACAAATTTTCGAAAAAAGCCAAAAATTATAAATAATTCCTGAATAGTTTTAAAAATAATTATCAAAGTCGACCAACTTTTCCCAAATCAGTGACCATGGGAGTGACTGGGCGCAGAGTCGACGAAGTTCGCTTTGGCTGGGGTTGCCAAACCCGGCCAAATAGAAAGTCACGGGGCGATTTTGAAGTGGCAAGGGTTGACAACCCTTGCCAAAGAGCATGGTCTCTTTTTGAGTTAGCCGGGATTGGCAACTCTGGCCAATTCGACACTAAAGAGCCACCACTCAGCAACCCTCTTCTCCTATCTCAACAACTAGAGCCTCATCTTCTCCTTTCCCAGAAACATGCAGCCGCTGCCCCTTTACAACCCTTCAAAACATCTTGAATCAACCTATTACCGTCAAAAATCATCGAATCCGGCCAGTCGCTTGCCGGAGAAGCCACTCAACAACCGGATCTGATTTGATTTTACTCATTTCCCATCATTGTAAAGTTTTCCATCCCTTTCTTTAAGGAAATATTATAATGTGATTTATGTAAAAAAATTTATATTGATTTCTTCTTTGAAGTATATCTTTGAAATTTCAGACAAGATTAAAAAGTTACTTAGACTTTTCTATAAAGGTGATGTAAATTATAAATATAATTAGTACATAATTATGATGTTATTTGTACATGTTTTAACAATGGCCAATGATCACATTTTTGCCACTTGTTATTTTGATAGAAATTTATTGATTGGTGACAATAATGAACCGAAACATGTGGGAGGGATCATTAAGCCAACATTGGGTAGGAGACCGTCAACGTATACCAAACTATTAGATCGGATATAAAAGGACACCAAGATCAATTGACATGAATATTCTCTAAAATTGGTATGCAACTGGTCCGTAACAGAGCACATGAGTACCGCTATGATTATCTCTGATGACGGTGATATGAGTATTCTCTTCAACTTGGAGGAATTTAAACAGTTAATTGAAATTTTCTTGGAAAAAGGATAATATAATCAATACCCAAGTGTCTAAAGCATGTGGCACATTCTCCCACATGTTCGATTTGAAGAACAATTCAGTAGGAATTTATATATGTCTTCTCCAAATCAAAAGTAACATTATATGGAGAATATGACAGGAGAAGGATTCTCTTACAACCCAAATATGAGGAAAATATGAATGCATAAGTATCGACAACAATAAGTATTTCGTCCTTAAATGTGGTATCTTTAAATTTTAACATCGATTTTATAAAATTACATGTTTTCATATGTCAAAAACAGGTTGAATGTTATGGGGTAGTTGCTTGCCTCAAAATAGTACTCCTCCCAAGCACAGGATGTCAAGAAATAATAAATCCGGTGTGTCCAGATTCGTATTCCACATGGACAATTTGCTCTACAATTATGCAAGTTTAATCGATTATGGATGGGTAATGATTAGAAGAGATCCATCTCAAGCTATAAAAGTGGGTGGTAGGATAGGCAGTGTGAAAAGTGATCTAATATTCACAAACGAAGGTTTGCCTATTGGGGGAAGAGATAAGAGGATTTGTATGTACTATGGGGTCATCTAGGGTTAATGCTAATTGTGATTCCAAAGTCGCTCGTGCTTCCTTTCGGAGTGTGCATGATGAATGCTATAACTCAATGGCGTACCATTTGGACTTGCACCATAGGAAGATGCTCTCATAGGGGTTAAACCAACATCTAATTCAATTGCAATTTCCTTTCGAAAATCTTTTCTCTTTGTATCATTCAAGTAGTATTATTGAATGTCATTCATATCCTTGTAGAAATCATTGTATTATTGTTATAGCTACATGCGCATGTTAGTATTTCTAAGTAGCCATGACATGCTTAATGAATTGAATAACATGATTTCTACACCTACACCTTCACTTCCACGAGTATTGAATATTGTTGCACAATTGGAGAATCTTTTATGAAATGTTGGAAAGTGGATGTAGGTTGAAAATAACTGATAAATCTAGGGGATATGATGTGTATTTGTCATGGATAAAAATTGAGCAGAAAAGAATTGAATATGAAACAAGAAAAATGAAAAAGAATGAATATTGTTCCGTATAAAAAATGGATACAATTCATGGAAAGTATACTACCCACGAGTATCCAACATATGCTATATGGTAATCTTTAGCGTTGGTGTATCTTACTCGTCAAGCAATGCCACCCCCACATCTAAGAGTCCTTTAGACTATGCTTTTGGGGTGTGGTATCTTGAACTCATTTTTAATGATGTGGGGAAAATCAATCCTAGTGATATCATATTTATTGGAAAATGTGGATTGGTTTATGTTGATTTCTAAAGATTTTCTCCCTTTGTACTTCTATTAATTAATCATCACACTTACACGATGGTGTAGAAGTCTTTGTTACACTTTTCATTGAAATTGAAGTGCTTACTCTAAAGAAAAATGACACGCAAATGGTAGTTGTGATTTATAATACTTTATTTTTGCATGTGACATGAACTAGATTTGGATTTGGTGCATTAATGCTTATATGCTTGTATGTGTGAGTATATGTTTAAGGGGGAGCAATAATGAACAATTGAATATGTGAATATGTGAGTATATGCTCAAGGATGAGCATGAAAATAGGGGGAGCATGCCATGCTTATTTGTAGCACACTATCATTGCATCATTGCATGCTTGTATGCTTGTACATCAAGTGTTATATTGTTGCATACATCCTCCCATTATCACACTTCACACATACATGTCACGATGTATTATTTGGAACGTTAGTGCAAATCTTATAATCGTTTGTCATCATCAAAAGGGGGAGATTGTTGGATACAACATATGTTGGATACAACGATCGTTAACTTCGTGTTTGATGATAACAAACGTGTGTGAACGTTATAATGCGTGTGCTAAGTGTTTTCAGGAATGACACTCTTGCGAATACTCGAAGAGAGACTAGCCAAAAGTGATGGAGGAATTACTATGCACACTTCAAATGGACTAAGTCAAAGATGGAGAATATGGCTACAACAATTGGACTAAGTCAAAGATGAGAAGATAAGGAGCAAATCAATTCAAATCCACATTTTGAATTGATTCAAATCAATTGGTGCAACACACAAATCCTAATGCCATACAAATTGGAGACTTGGTCAAAGATGGAGAGATGTAGAATCTCATGCAAATCAAAGGTGATTAAATAAGATCTAATTCAAATCCTATAGCTCCACAAATTGAATTCCATAGCCATTCATATTCAAACTCCATATCCAAAAAGATTCATTCAAATCCTAATAAAATTAGGATTCCTTCCAATCTCCATCAAATATGGGATTCTAATTGATTCTATCATATCACATCCTCTCCTATATAAACCATATTCAAAGAGAGGGATTTTGAGAGAGTGGCAACCAAAGAAATTCGGCCACAACCCTAGAGGAAAGCTTCATGGCCGCAACTTTGCAAGGAGCTCGACGGACGACGCTAAAAAGTGCATAACTTTCTCCACAGAGCTCGGATCGACGAACCATTTGCGCCAGGACGATCACAACTCAGTGCTCTACAATATGGTGATATTTTTCTGATTTTATTCCCTGTATTAAATCAGTGATATTTATTTTAGCATAAGTTGTATTCTGAATAGCTTCATATATTTCATCATCTCCTAGGCCAAATTTCTTCATCTCCTCCAAGCCCTTAGCCGCAAGCTACATCTCCAAGTTACTCTCCACATCTCTTTGCGCAACTCGATAGCCTAAACACACATCAAGGCCTCAACATCCTTGAATATCCCCTTGCCGCAAGTTGCTCTATAACCAAATCCTTCACCCTTGCGCAAAGCTCAAGCCTTCATTATCTTACACGATTGCAAGAGAAGAAGAGGATCATCATTGGTGCTAGTCACGGAACAAGAGAGCAGCTGCAACATCTCCAAAGAGCATACAAACACCTCTGGCCACACGTTGAAGACTCAAGAGGAGAGCTGCACGTGCATTGCGAGAGACTGCACGTGCACTGCTATACCCAGCCTCACGCACTGTCCATGCACTGCAGCAGCAGCCTCACACACTTCCATGCACTACAGCCGCACCAAGGGATTCTTCCATCCATATTACCAAGAGCAGCAAGGAGATCACATGGTCGCAACTTTCAGAGAGACGCGCCACATCGTAAGTTGCTGAGGAGACGAGACGAGACATCTACATCTTACCAGACGAGAGCTGGCCCATGCCGATTGACAGAGACGACTACGCCTACACACTGAGATTAAACTCTTTTACTATTATTTGTGTGTAGCAGTAATGATCTCTGTAGGAGAAACTTTACCGCTTTTGTGTTCTTTTGGGACTTGTTTAGTCGGGTCACTAGACAAGAGGGTATTGACGAGCGGGGCTTGTCAAGATAGAGCATTTACTAGGTTGATAGTGTTTTACATTCGGGAAGTGTGGTACGTACTAGGTGGGTATCCGGGGGCTCGAGACTCACTATACTTGTACATAAGAAACATATTAATGCTACTATTTGCTTGGGAGATAGAGTAGGTTGTGTGACGACCGAACCAGGGTATATCTGTGCGTACTCTGTGATTGCATTCTTTTTTGCTCTGCCTGTGATTATAAACTACGTGTGATTTCTCGTGGGTTGCACGAGAATTTTTTATTAGCATATTCACCCCCTCTAGGCTTAGATCCAGATCCAACAGGCCCCTCGGCTTACGACTGACGACGGAGGTCGTTCGATTGCGAGGGGCATGGCCCCTTCGTCTTATGACTGACGACGAAAGTTGAGTCGTTCAGGGGCGAGGGGTTGGCCCCTCGGCTTACGGCTGACGATGGAGGTTGAGTTGTTCTGTGGTGAGGGGTTGACCCCACGGCTTACGACTGACGATGGAGGTTGAGTCGTTCAGTAGCGAGGGGTTGGCCCCTTGGCTTACGACTAACGACGAGGTTCTTTCGGTTGCGAGGGACATGGCCCCTTCGTCATATGACCAACGACGGAAGTTGAGTCGTTCAGGGGCGAGGGGTTGGCCCCTCGGCTTATGACTGACGACAGAGGTTGAGGCGTTCAGTGGCAAGGGGTTGGCCCCTCAGCTTATGACCGACGACAAGGGTCGTTCGATTGCGTGGGGCAGGCCCCTTCGTCTTATGACCGACGATGGAAGTTGAGTTGTTCAGGGACGAGGGGTTGACCCCTCGGCTTACAGCTGACGACGAGGGTCATTCGGTTGCGAGGGGCATTGCCCCTTCGTCTCATGACCGACAACGGAAGTTAAGTCATTCAGTTGCAAGCGGTTGGCCCCTCGGCTTACGAATGACGATGAGGTCGAGTCGTTTAGTGGCGAGGGGTTGGCCCCTCGGCTTATGGCTGATGACGAGGGTCATTCGGTTTGCAAGGGACATGGTCCATTCGGCTTGCGGCTGACGACTAGGTGGCATCGTTCAGTGGCGAGGGGTTGGCCCCTCGGCTTACGGCTGATGACAAAGAGAGTTTTTCAGTTACGAGGGATATGGTCCCTTCGGCTTACGACCGACGACTAAGTAACGTCGTCCAGTGGCGAGGGGTTGGCCCCTCGGCTTACAGCTGACGACGAGGTTCGTTCGGGTATGAGGGATAGGGTCCATTTGGCTTACGGCCGACGACTAAGTAGGGCCGTTCAGTGGCGAGGGGTTGGCCCCTCGGCTTACGGCTGACGACGAGGATCGTTCGGCTGCGAGGGACATGGTCTCTTCGGCTTACGGCCGACGACTAAGTAGCGTCGTTCAGTTGCGAGGGGTTGCCCTCGGCTTATGGCTGACGACGAGGGTCGTTCAGTTGCGAGGGACATGGTCGCTTCGGCTTACGGTCGATGACTAAGTAGCGTCATTCAGTTGCGAGGGGTTTCCCACGGCTTACGGCTGACGACGAGGGTCGTTTGTTTGCGAGAGAAATGGTCCCTTTGGCTTACGACCGACGACTAAGTGGCATCGTTCAGTGGCGAGGGGTTGTCCCCTCGGCTTATGACAGATGACGAGGGTCGTTCGGTTGCGAGGGACATGGTCCATTCGGCTTACAGCTGACAACTAAGTAGCATCGTTTAGTTGCAAGGGGTTGGCCCCTCAGCTTACGGTTGACGATGAATGTGTTGCTAAATTACCTGAGGGGGTAGTATGAATTATCCTCAATAGCATTGCAAGGTCGGCTCGTTATCCGACCGTATAGCCATAGGGCTCGTTGCACATCATGAGTTGACTTGTGAGTTTGCACACAAAATGTATGTCATCTCATTTGCTAGATGAGGTGGGAGCTGCTTTTATGGAGCTTCGTTTGTCCTGTGAAGCTTCCTCCATGACTACCCTGGCCTCAAAAAATTTCTCAATCGGAGAGGAAATAAATGCAATTTGTTAGAAATAATTGCATGCATCAATTAAGAGAAAAGGTTTCCCATTGTTTTTAAGCTGTAATAAGAGTACGGGTGGAAAGAAAACAACCAGTAGAGGTTTCCTATTCTCCATGGCTCAAGATGACTAGCATCTGCGGCTTTGAAAGGAATTCAACCTGTAGAGGTTTCCTATTCTCCATGGCTCAAGATGACTAGCATCTGCGGCTTTGAAAGGAATTCAGCAAGAGGATTCGGAGCTCGAAGCTTGGACAAGTCACGGACAAATTTTTGATGCCCGGGACGGAGGTTGGCCCCCCAGAGCTAGAGCTCGGGAAAATCTCGGCATTGAGCAGCTCGGATTTGATCACGCCGAAGGGACGATCACAATGTAAGGAAAAACTTCCCAGTTGAGTTGCAACAGGCCGTTTGCTCGGGCTGATTGGATTGGTCGGATGGTGCATGGTGGCCTCGATCTAGGTCGGATGACGGCACGATGACTTCGATCTAGGTTGGACGATGTAAGGCAGTTCCGATCGGATGACGACACGATGACTTCGATCTAGGTTGGACGATGTAAGGCAGTTCCGATCTGATACGACTATTTTGACCGGGTCCGGAGGAGCCAAGTCAACCACGACCAGTCAACCAGCCAAACTACGGCCTCGGGCTCCGGCCCAAGGATCTTACGGGCGGGTCGCGTTTCTCCACCCACGACGAAGGCCCAAGAGATTGCCCACTTCTGTAGCGGAGGAAATCGGGGCCCAAATCGAGGAAGCCTTCGCCAAATATGGCAGCCACCCCGTGCCATCATGATCCGCCAATTATGGCAGCCACCTTCATGGCTCGCCAAATATGGCAACCGACTTCATGGCCAGGCTTAATGGCCATCATTCCCCCGCCATTATGGCCCGCCAATTATGGCAACCGCAATGCCCATTACTCCAGCCTTCATGGCCCGCCAATTATGGCAATCACTCATGGCCATGACTCCACCTTCATGGCGTCATCAAGTGGGCGCAATTAGAGGGGGTCAACCCTTCCCCATTTGCACGACCCCATGAATGGCGGCCATGATGTCACGTCATGGCACATGATGAGCATGGTTCGTCTATATGAGGAGGGGGCGGGCGTCATTTGGAAGGGGCCGGATCTTCACCACCTACAACGGAGGTACCTCATACTCCCATCTTACACCTTCTGCCACCTTGAATATTTCTCCTCCAAAGCTCGGCCCGAGGACTCGAGTATCGGTCTCTCCGTGAGCCATACTCGATCCCGAGCACTTATCAGGCCAGATCTGACTTTGGCATCGGAGGGGATTCGGTCGGAACCAAGGTCCGACCCCCCTGACGAGCTCTCTCGTCTATTCAGGTCCAGGAGATCCAGCGACGCCGAGGCTACCCCTCGGCGTCCTTCCAGCCGGAGCCGAGCGCCCTCGTCCCCGACCTCGTTCGTCTCCTCCGTCACGAGGACGTCGCTCTGCCGAGGCTACCCCTCGCCGAGCCGACGCGAGGATCCGCGCGCCCTGCTGCGAGCGACTCTGCCTTCAACCGACCCCGGAGGCTGTCATCTCGCCGAGGCTACCCCTCGGCCCGCCAAAGAACGGAGCCGCGCCTTTCCGCTCGAGCGAACGCGCCGTCGGTCGACCCAACCGGTCATCTCCGTCTCGAGCGACAGCCACGACAACTCGGGGGTCCCGCGCGTCCCCTCTTTGACCGTGTTGACCACGCACCTTCCATACTATTAATGTGTTCTGTGAAAAATAGCAGAAACATTTGGCACCGTCTGTGGGAACCGAGTCGACACCTACGACGTCAACCGCATCGGTAGCGACTCATTCCATGATCTAAAACCCGTCTCCCCGTAAAGACTAGATGGGATTCCCCCTCCCGCGATCCAAGATTGATGCTGTGGGCGGAGCAGAAGACTAGCGTTGGGCTGGATAATTCGCACCAGATCGTTTCCCTTTTCCTCTCAAAAGTGAGCAGACTCAACTGAACTCGAGATCGACCGCTCTGCATCTCTCTTCTTCCCAACATTCGAACTTCAGACTCCCGGAGAAGACCGAGGCCGTGCGACGGCGGGAGCAAGCGTTCTGTCTCAGATAGAACCTGAGCTCGAACAGAAGCTGGTGCCCTCAATCCAAGGTCGAACTTGGTTGACAGGAAGCTTCGATCATCCAGACGCATCAGGGTTCAACCGGATGAACCCATCAATTCTGTGAAGCTCTGATCAGAGCCTCTCGGCCTCATACGAGCTTCGCCTCGAATGGGGACTCCGACGAAGCACCAGCGTCCCGGGAGAAGCGTCAACCTTCGGCATCACCGACCGCGCCTCGACAGGGCCTGATCTGGGCCTTCGATCCACGTCCATCACCCTGAGGGAGAAATCGACATTTGACCCGAGGGGACATCAGATCCGACGAGTTGTCCGGCTCAGCACAACTCCTGACAGATATCGGTCCGTCCCCGCCTCGTTCCAACTGAGAACGAGGTGCCCCTTCCATGTTCGACGATGAACGAGCTCCTCTTGCCTCGTTTCGACTGAGATCTACCTACACTCGGATCTAAAGCGAGTTGGGGGAAAGAGCTGGTGCTTATCTCCATCTTCAGCCACTCTTCCCTCGTCTCCCCTCACCGCTGACAGGATTCCCACCCAATCGTCCCGAGCACGGGCGCTAGGTCCGATCTGATCCGCTCCAGCCGATGTGGGCATCCTCCGTTATCACGGCTGCTCGAGCATTTCTCGTGTCTGGATCTCGATGGAATCTTGATCCATCGATCAGGCAGGAGGATGCGCTCTGTCGGACGACAGGTCGGACGTCCGGTGATCTCGGAGCTGCAAGTCTGATGAGGAACTTGAATGGATGACGGCAAACAAAAACGGCCTCGTAATCGACCTTCTCAATAGATCTCCCACAGTCGAAACAGGTCGAGTGGGGGCGTCCTAGGCCGACCTGTTGAATTCATCGACCACCAGATTTGGCTGACAATGGATCGGATTCCAACGTCGGCATGACAGCTCGCCGGCAGATCTTCGCCCAGTTCGGGGTTACAAGGGGGCATGGGTTCTTCCCGCTGTCGAGTTCGGGGTCAGATCCGGTGGCGATGACGAGAATCAACTCGAGCGAGGTAAAGGGCAAGGGTCTGATCCCGAGCGATACATCGAACATTGCTCCACTTCCGACCTCGATCCCTTCGTCCGTTCTTCCTCCATATCCATGAAAGGGGAGAGCCGAATCTGAGCCCGCCTCTCCTCAAAGAAGCCGAACGTCGCTCCGACATCTGCACCTCAACATGCATCCTAATGTTCGTGACCGTCTCATCGCCAAAAGGAGGCTGACCAGTCCAGGCCGAGGCCGAGGCCGACCCCAGAGGAGGTCGACCAGTCCCGGCCGAGGCCGACCAGTTCAGGCCGAGGCCGAGGGTGACCAGTTCAGGCCGAGGCCGAGGCCGACCTCAGAGGAGGCCGACCAGTCCAGGCCGAGGCCGAGGCGGACCAGTGCAGGCTGAGGCCGAGGCCGACCCCTGAGGAGGCCGACCAGTCCAGGCCGAGGCCGAGGCTGACCAGTTCAGGCCGAGGCCGAGGCCGACCCCAGAGGAGGTCGACCAGTCCAGGCCGAGGCCGACCCAGACGAGGCCGACCAGTTCAGGCCGAGCCCGAGGCTGACCAGTTCAGGCCGAGGCCGAGGCCGACCCCTGAGGAGGCTGACCAGTTCAGGCCGAGGCCAAGGATGACCAGTGCAGGCTGAGGCCGAGGCCGACCCCTGAGGAGGCCGACCAGTCCAGGCTGAGGCCGAGGCTAACCAGTTCAGGCCGATGCCGAGGCCGACCCCTGAGGAGGCCGACCAGTTCAGGCCGAGGCCGACCCCAGAGGAGGCCGGCCAGTCCAGGCCGAGGCCGACCCCTGAGGAGGCCGACCAGTCCAGGACGAGGCCGAGGCCGACCAGTCCAGGCCGAGGCCGACCCCAGACGAGGCCGACCAGTTCAGGCCGAGGCCGAGGCTGACCAGTCCAGGCCGAGGCCGAGGCCGACCCCAGAGGAGGCTGACCAGTTCAGGCCGAGGCCGAGGCTGACCAGTTCGGCCGAGGCCGAGGCCGACCCCAGAAGAGGCCGAAGCCGACCCAGCAAAAAGGTCAAAATGTCCTCTTCCCCCTTTGCTAATTAATTGTGTGCTTTCAGACAACTACAAGAGCTTCCCTAACAATTCTCCTCTCTTAAACTTCTTGTGAGATGGTGATAAAAAGCCACATCCTCCGGTTTCGACAAATGTCTCACAAAAAGCTTGTAGATAAGGTTGCTATGGTCGCG
This sequence comes from Scilla litardierei, assembly GCA_030789695.1. Lineage (NCBI taxonomy): Eukaryota > Viridiplantae > Streptophyta > Magnoliopsida > Asparagales > Asparagaceae > Scilla > Scilla litardierei. Next base: position 22,475 of record JAULAV010004819.1, on the reverse strand, counting down.
ACAACGCCGGAGCACACGACGACCGGCATTGCGGCCTCGGCCAACTTGAGGGAGAGGCGCAAGGAGTGCGTCTAGATCCGGGGACGGGCCAGGAAGACGCGGGGCTACGAGTGGCCAGGCAAGGTCGCCAAGGAGAATGAGATCTCGATCGAGTTCAGACAAGAGACAACACCGACGACCCTCGTAGGCGTCGGGCTTAGCCCCGACTCGGCCTTCATCGATGGCCCTACCACCATCTCTGGCCATTGTCTCGACGTCCGCCATACCAACACCGTGCTGCCATCGCCAAACATATGGGCTGAGCTCCCATCACTGTGCCGCCCTTGCCGAGCTACCTTGGTCGTACCGCCAAATAGACAAAAGCGGGAGCCGGAGCGAGAGCGGGAGCGGGAGCAGGAGCAAGGATCCAGACAAAAGATGGAGCCGGAGCCAGAGCTGGAACTGGAGAAGAAGCTAGGATCCAGACAAAAGCTGGAGCTGGAGCTGGAGCTGAATTTGGAAATAGAACTAGAGCTGTGTCTCGACGAGGCCGACCCATCCAAGAGGAGGCCGACCACACCAGTTCAACCGACCCAGGAGGAGGCCGACCAGACAAGTCCGACCGCCTTGCCAAGTATCTGAGTCATCCTGGCCAAGCCGATCTGGCCGAAGCACCCCCGTCCGAGTTCAAGCACCCAGATCGCCTCCGACCGTGCTGCTGGGTCCCCGCTTGCCGAACAACTCCTGCATCCACCGATCTGGACGAAGCAATGGCAGAGCGCCACCATGGAATCTTCGAAAGGCTTCACAAGGTCCTCACCCTTTTCGCCGGCCGTAAGCCGAGGGGCAACTCACCTCGCCACCGAGCGGATCTCCTTCGCCGGTCGTAAGCCGAGGGGCAACTCCCCTCGCCACTGGGCGGATCTCCGTTGCCGGCCGTAAGCCGAGGGGCAACTCACCTCGCCACCGAGCGGATCTCCTTCGTCGGCCGTAAGCCGAGGGGCAACTCCCCTCGCCACCGAGCGGATCTCCTTCGTCGGCCGTAAGCCGAGGGGCAACTCCCCTCGCAACCGAACGAACGGATCGGTCAAAGAGCTGGGGGCAACCCCCCCAGTAGGCCGAGCACTCCTTCGTCGGCCGTAAGCCGAGGGGCAACTCCCCTCGCCACCGAACGAATCTCCTTCGTCGGCCGTAAGCCGAGGGGCAACTCCCCTCGCCACCGAACGAATCTCCTTCGTCGGCCGTAAGCCGAGGGGCAACTCCCCTCGCCACCGAACGGATCTCCTTCGTCGGCCGTAAGCCGAGGGGCAACTCCCCTCGCAACCGAACGAATCTCGGACCGACGATCTATCGTCACTAGCCAACTCCGCAGGATGGACCAAATTCTACAGAAAGAGCAACTTCTTCCCCATTATACTACATCTCCCGACCTCCACCTCAACAATGGTAGAGCTCAGAAGATGGGGGCAATTGATACGACTATTTTGACCGGGTCCGGATGAGCCAAGTCAACCACGACCAGTCAACCAGCCAAACTACGGCCTCGGGCTCCGGCCCAAGGATCTTACGGGCGGGTCGCGTTTCTCCACACACGACGAAGGCCCAAGAGATTGCCCGCTTCTGTAGCGGAGGAAATCGGGGCCCAAATCGAGGAAGCCTTCGCCAAATATGGCAGCCGCCCCGTGCCATCATGATCCGCCAATTATGGCAGCCACCTTCATGGCTCGCCAAATATGGCAACCGACTTCATGGCCAGGCTTAATGGCCATCATTCTCCCGCCATTATGGCCCGCCAATTATGGCAACCGCAATGCCCATTACTCCAGCCTTCATGGCCCGCCAATTATGGCAATCACTCATGGCCATGACTCCACCTTCATGGCGTCATCAAGTGGGCGCAATTAGAGGGGGTCAACCCTTCCCCATTTGCACGACCCCATGAATGGCGGCCATGATGTCACGTCATGGCACATGATGAGCATGGTTCGTCTATATGAGGAGGGGGCGGGCGTCATTTGGAAGGGGCCGGATCTTCACCACCTACAACGGAGGTACCTCATACTCCCATCTTACACCTTCTGCCACCTTGAATATTTCTCCTCCAAAGCTCGGCCCGAGGACTCGAGTATCGGTCTCTCCGTGAGCCATACTCGATCCCGAGCACTTATCAGGCCAGATCTGACTTTGGCATCGGAGGGGATTCGGTCGGAACCAAGGTCCGACCCCCCTGACGAGCTCTCTCGTCTATTCAGGTCCAGGAGATCCAGCGACGCCGAGGCTACCCCTCGGCGTCCTTCCAGCCGGAGCCGAGCGCCCTCGTCCCCGACCTCGTTCGTCTCCTCCGTCACGAGGACGTCGCTCTGCCGAGGCTACCCCTCGCCGAGCCGACGCGAGGATCCGCGCGCCCCGCTGCGAGCGACTCTGCCTTCAACCGACCCCGGAGGCTGTCATCTCGCCGAGGCTACCCCTCGGCCCGCCAAAGAACGGAGCCGCGCCTTTCCGCTCGAGCGAACGCGCCGTCGGTCGACCCCACCGGTCATCTCCGTCTCGAGCGACAGCCACGACAACTCGGGGGTCCCGCGCGTCCCCTCTTTGACCGCGTTGACCACGCACCTTCCATACTATTAATGTGTTCTGCGAAAAATAGCAGAAACACGATCAAACTTTGGTGGCTCCTATTTAGCTCGTCACGTTCAGCAAGAGTCCGGCAAACTTGCTTGAGCTCGGAGCTCGAAAACTGGGCAGAACTTGGAAAGCAGCTGACAGGTTCGGCCAGAGGATTAGGCAACAAAGCGGAGCTCTTTGATCGATTTGTCAATGAGTCCTTCTGCTTTGGTTCGGGATGCCTCGGCGGGGCGAAGAACCAAACGTTGGATGTTTGAAGGGAAAAAACAAGGGGGTCATAGACGACCTCTCCATCGCCCTGAAAAGAGAGAACAACCATGCAGGCATGAAGTTTGAAAATCATACCGAATAATATGGGATTGCAAAGACAACAAATGGGTCCTTTGATATCAGGAGAAAAAGGCATAAAGAGATGTTTGAGGCAACTGGGTCGGCCTTGTGCAGAAAATGATATGTCGATTCTTGGCGATTACAATGTCGTCAAACCCATGTAGCCTATAGATTTGCAAGTCGAGTCTCTTTGCCCCCGGGTTGAGCAATGGACGAAGCTTGTCGGAATGATGGAGCTCAGACTGAACTCTGATGAAGCTTAGATAGGTCAGAGCTTGGAGCGACATCATGAAAATTCCTTTCAAGCCTTATTGTAAACATCATCAGAGCTTGTCGGAATCACGGATCCAGCAACGATCGATAACATCCCCCGTCGGGGTTCTGGAGCGTCTCATCCATACCCTTGGTGCCAAGGGAAGTACAGAGCATCATGGCGACACCGGCAGTGATTTCTGATCATCAAGACCCTGAAGTCTTGTCTTCCGATCTTGCTCCTTCAGAATGATGAATGACCATCCATACTTCCTCTCTTTACATGTCAGCTCGGCCGATTCCCCTCTAGCGACAGTGAAGGAAAACACAGAATGGCTAGGGCAACAGGAATCGAGCTTCCACGAGGCTCTGGCAAGCTGGAACCGAGCTTCCATGAAGATATGGCAATGGGAATCGTCGTTCGAGCTTCCCCATGGGTCGGAGTCCAGGCGAGTTCAGCGAGTTTGAGCAGTCCGCCACCAGCTCTGGACTCTAGGTCGATCGAAGCTTGGACGGAGCCTCGATGATTAAATCGAGCTTGGGCGGATTGTGGATGATGCTCGGATCCCACCCTATCACGGTTGTCGCTTGAGGCCGTTCGAGGGCTCGGCTCTGAGTCGATCGGAGCCCCTCGGTGACAAGAGAACAGGGGTGATGCTTTTCTCCTCGGGTGGTGCCATAATTAGCCTTAACGGAAGCTTGGCTAAATTCGTTCAGCCATTCGAGTGGGGACCCCATGATGGAATCCTCCTCAAAGCTCCGTTCTGAGGGCTGGGATGACAGCATCGCGTTCCAGGCTGAAAGTATTTGTGAGAAATATCCTCTACTGTCGTGCTTTTGGTATTAATCATCTGTACCATTGAAGCTTGAGCATAAGCCAACGGAAAAAAGAATTTTTATGACAATCAAATGATATAACAAATGAAACATTGTTATGAATAGGCCCATGAGGTCCATTGGGTATCCAGCCCACTATTGAAAGCTATAAATATGAGGGTAGGGGGGCTCTTAACCCTCTACACACCTATTTTCCTACTTTTCACTTCACAACACGTTATCAGCACGATCACGATCGTTGGAGGAGACGACGGCTCGCGAGGAAGGAGATCCACCAATCGCTCAGATTCAAGAAGATCGTAATCTTCTCAACGGGGAGCGAAAAGGGCACCCTTCACCAACCGTCGACTAGATTCCCTTGTCGAATCTAGAGGTAAAAATCAAAACTTTTTAGATCTAAACTTGCGTTTCACGTTAGATCTGCATGTTTTAGGATCAAAAAGTTTAAAAACACGGTAAAAATCACATTTTTATTTAGATCCGCATGTCTAAAAACAATAAAAATCAGTTTTTTGAGATCTAAATGATTGAAAAATCCGTTTTTTACCCCCCGACCTTGATCCATACTCTGCACGCCCGAAGGGCGAAACGGCGGCGCGTCACAAGCGCCGCCGGGCAGCGAAAACGCCGCGGCCATAGGCCGCGGCGGCCGCGGCCTGACGCCACGGCCAGCGGCCTGCGCCCTGCGCGGCCCGCCGTCGCGGCGGCCCGCCGCGGGCCCCCTTTAGGGGTTTTTCGGAAACTCTAACCCTAAACGGGCCAATTTTCGGGGGGAGGCCCAAATTAACCCTAATGAGTTGTTTTCATGGCCCAAAAGCCTGAAAATTGGCCCATTTACACAAATAATTTTTCGTTTTATTTTTGGCCCTAAAAAGCCCAAAATAATTAAAGAAACTTTATAAAAAGGGTTTAAAAACGGTAAACAAAACATTAAAAATATATGGATCAAAGGTAAAAAGTTTTTCAAAAAATAATTTTTAGCACGTCACACACTATTTAGATTATTTAATTAATCTTTACATGCCTGTGATATGATTATCTGCGTGGTTGTATATTTTTCATATATTATCTGCGTGGATGTGCGATTAGGCTATGTTTTTAAGGATCAGCCAGGTTTCCGACACTTTTAATTTCCTGCAATTTTTTCTTTTTTTGAGAGAAATTTGTAAGTGAGGATATAAATGTAAAAAGAAGACCGGCGAACACCAAAAAGGAGCTGAAGGCGTATGCACAAAGATGATAGGGGCTTCTCTCTGAAGTTCCCGAGTTGTACTTATTCTTTCATGTAACTTTTGATGTAATTTCGGACTGTCTTTTTCTTTTCGGTGTCGGCTGGCTGATCCCCATAGTTCTAAGTTATTTTTTCATTGCTTATACATTAATTGCGTGGATGTTAATTATTTTTCATGCCATGTTAATGTTACAATGAAACTGTCAAAAAGCATGCGTGGATGTTAATATTTATTAATTATTCACGTTATGAAACTGTCAAAAAGCATGCGTGGATGTTAATCTTTTTAATTATTCACGTTATGAAACTGTCAAAAAGCATGCATGTTAATTTTCCTTTAACAAATTCATGTTATGAAAAATGCTTAAAATACATGCGTGGATGTCTATTTTTACTCAGTTTAATGATCCATGCTGTTTTTATATTGCTAGATCATTCAATGGCCAGACTTGCGAATGTCGACTTTTCGGTCCTGAAGGCCGATGGGTCAAACTATCTGAGTAGGCAGTTGGACCTGAAGTTCCATCTGCGCTCTCATGGTTTCAGTCTCACACCGACTGAGAAGGTAACAACAAGTACTACCTCAGCCGACAAGGATGCTTCAAAAGAAGCACATCATACAGAGGAAGTTTTCGATATACTAAAGGCGAAAGCCATTATCTATATCAGGAAACATTTAGACTCGACCCTGAAGGAAGAGTACCTTACTGTAGAGGATCTTTACGAGCTGTGGGACGCACTCGAGGAGAGGTACAGGCATCAGAGAGATATCATACTCCCCCGTGCGCAGTACGAGTGGACTCACCTCCGCATACAGGATTACAAATACGTAGCGGAGTACAACTCAGCACTCTTCCGTATCACCTCACGCCTACAGTTATGCGGTGAAACGGTGGCGGAGAAAATGTTGCTGGAAAAGACGTTCACGTCTTTCCACGAGAAGGACATGATCCTTATGCAACAATACCGTGAGAGGAAGTTCACGAAGTACTCTGATCTGCTTTCATGCCTGCTTATGGCTGAACAGAACAGAGACCTGTTGGTTGCCACTCACAACCTGCGCCCTCTTGGCTCCGCTCACTGCCACCTTCTGCAGAGGTACACTTCCAGTCTTCCCAGAAGAAGAAGATGGACAAAAAGGCAAAATTCCAGAAATGGAAAGAACAAAAGCAGCGGAAGAATGCCATTCCCCCAGCTCCTCCTCAGAACCAGAAGTTCGTGGAAAAGAAGCAAAAGAGGATGTCCAACAAAGGTGGCACTCTCAAGAAAGACTGGGAGGATAAGTGCTCCAAATGCGGAATGACGGGCCACTGGTCCAGAATCTGCCGCACCCAGAAACACCTCCAGGACCTCTACCAGGCAAGCCTCAAGCCTCGAGCTGAGACAAACCTGATTGAGAGCGCAGCTTTGCCAGAGACCTCATGGACTCCTGAAGATTTCATGGGAGATGACACTCTCTAGTTATGGACCATTTTTTTATGCTAGCAATGTATCTTCCTTTTCGCATAGTGCCTAGTTTTTATTCCATGTCAAAACATTTTCTTTGAGCATTTTTTATGAAAGTAGATCTTTTCTTTTCATAATATTTACTGCTTGAATGTCTTTCTTTATATAGATATGGAATTAATCTGCCTAGTGGACAGTGCATCGACGCACTCGATCCTTCAAAACATAGACTACTTCACGAGCATAAGTAGCTATCTTGGTCCACTGAGAACAATCTCAGGACCAGCTAACATAATCGAAGGATCAAGAGAAGCAATCATATTGCTCCCCAGTAACACACAAATCACACTTAAAAATACGTTATACTCTCCTAAATCTATCCGAAACCTCCTAAGCTTTAAAGATATCCATTTAAACGGATATCACTTAGAGACGGTCGAGGAAGATAAAAGGGAATACTTGCTTGTAACGTCTCTTACAAATGGTTCAAAAACCATTGTGGAACGTTTTAAGGGACTCTCCTCGGGACTCTATAAACAAGTATACAAACTCCAGAAACATCCATGGCGGAGCACCTGCAGTGCCCACAAACACCAGAATTCCAACTCTGGCACAGTAGACTGGGACACCCTGGATATGTTATGATGTACCGCATCATAAAAAGCTCCATGGGTATAGACTTGAAGAACCTGAAGATTCTTCAAAAAGGTAAATTTCCATATCCACCCTGTTATAAGGGTAAACTGATTACAAGACCCTCTCCACTGAAAGTGGACGTGCAGTCTCCAAGCTTTCTGGAAAGAATCCACGGAGACATTTGTGGGCCGATACACCCATCAAGTGGTCCGTTCAGGTACTTTATGGTCCTGATAGACGCATCTACTAAGTGGTCACATGTGTGTCTATTGTCCACCCGTAACCTAGCACTGTCTAAGCTTTTAGCTCAGATAATCAAGTTACGGGCCCACTTCCCCGACTACCAGATAAAGAAACTTCGTCGGGATAATGCGGGTGAGTTTACGTCACAAGTCTTTTTAGACTATTGCCAAGCTCAGGGAATTGAAGTCGAACATCCTGTAGCACATGTTCACACCCAAAATGGGTTAGCAGAATCTCTAATTAAGAGAATGCAATGGATTGCTCGTCCATTACTACTTCAATCCCAGATGCCAGTGAATGCGTGGGATCATGCAATTTTACATGCTGCATCTTTAATAAAATTAAGACCTTCTGGAGGTCAGTCATCTTCTCCAATGCATCTAGCACTTGGAGCCCCACCAATTGTCTCTCACTTGAGAATATTTGGTTGTGCAGTATACGTCCCCATAGCACCACCACAAAGGACAAAGATGGGTCCACAACGTCGCCTGGGCATTTATGTTGGGTTTGACACCACCTCCATAATTAGATTCCTAGAACCCCTTACGGGAGACGTTTTCAAGGCACGTCTAGAAGACTGTGAATTCGATGAAGCATTGTTTCCAAGACTAGGCTCACAGACAAAGAAGCCCGAAGCTTCAGAATGTATCACTTGGGATACAAAGACATTATGTCACTTTGTTCCGCCCACAAGCCAGTGTGAGGAGGAGGTCCTGAAGATTCTCCACATCCAAAACACTGTCCATCTCTTGCCCGACAAATTTACTGACAACCAGAAGATTGTCAAATCACACGTCCCTGCTGCTAACACTCCAGCTAGGATTGACATACCGCAAAATGGATGCAATCCGCCTGCAGCAGAAATGGTTGGACCTCTCAAAAAGAGAGGGCGACCACCAGGATCCAAGGACCAAGTCACTCGAAAGAGTAAGACCCTTGGCAATAGTAAACAAATACCACCACAGGATGCTACTATAAGCCCTGCTACCCCATCTCTCCCAAACTCTCATGAAGAGGAAAAACAAGGAGAAAATGAAGTTTCGATACACTATGTACGAACTGGGGAGTATTGGGACAGAAAGAGCACAACCATAGATGACACATTTGCGTGTAATATTGTCATCAACGTCGCGTACTACGACGATGATATTGAACCACGCTCTCTGACAGAATGTCAAAGCAGAGATGATTGGCCAAAGTGGAAAGCGGTAATAGGAGTGAAGTTGGATTCACTCACCAAACGTAAGGTTTTCGGACCCATAGTCCAGACACCAAAAGGTGTAAAACCTGTGGGTTATAAATGGGTATTTGTTAGAAAACGAAATGAACAGAATGAGATCATTCGCTACAAAGCAAGGCTTGCAGCGCAGGGTTTTACCCAACGTCCAGGGGTGGATTTTGAAGCCACATACTCCCCGGTCATGGACGCGATCACCTTCTAATTCCTTATTGGCTTAACAGCCCAAGAGGGTTTAGATATGCAACTCATGGACGTGGTAACTGCATACCTATATGGAAACCTAGACCGAGACATCTATATGAGATTGCCTGACGGTTATTCTTTGCCTGCAGCACTAAAAGAGAGAGAACGTGACATCTACTCAGTGAAACTGCAAAGATCAATATATGGTCTAAAACAATCTGGAAGGATGTTGTATAACAGACTGAGCGATTTCCTTGCGAAACAAGGATTCACAAACGACCCAGTCTGTCCTTGCATCTTTATAAGAGCAAAGGCAACAGGATTTGTAATCATAGCCGTCTATGTGGACGACTTGAACCTCATCGGATCTCCTGAAGAGATCGAAGAGATTTCTAGAAGCTTGACAGAAACCTTCGAGATGAAAGACCTCGGAATGTCAAAATTCTATTTAGGTCTTCAAATAGAGCATCTTAACGATGGGATCCTGTTACATCAGTCAACTTACACATCGAACTTATTGAAAAAGTTTCAGATGGATAAGTGCCACCCCCTCAGCACTCCAATGGTCGTCAGATCATTGGATGTACATAAAGACCCCTTCCGGCTGCTGGAAGAGGGGGAGGAAGTACTAGGCCCTGAAGTGCCTTATCTAAGTTCTATCGGTGCACTCCTTTACCTGGCTAACTGCACTCGTCCTGACATAGCATTTGCAGTCAACTTACTAGCCAGATATAGTGCTGCACCTACACAGCGGCACTGGGCCAGAGTTAAGCATCTTCTGCGCTACCTCCAAGGGTCCATAGACTTAGGTCTATTCTACAGGAAAGGGGCATCAACTGGTTTAGTTGGTTATGCTGATGCAGGATACATGTCCTATCCTCATACAGAGAAGTCTCAGACAGGATACATGTTTACTTATGGCGGCACAACCATATCCTGGAGATCTGTAAAGCAGACCTTGACGACCGTCTCATCCACTCACTCAGGTTCCTAGCGATCCACGAAGCAAGCAAGGAGAGTTTCTGACTACGCTCTGTGATCCAGCACATCCTCACCTCCACCGGCCTGATGACCGGTGTTCTTACGCCTACTCCACTTCATGAAGACAGTGCAGCATGTATAGCCCAGCTACAGGACGGCTACATCAAAGGAGACAAGATGAAGCATATCTCCCCCAAGTTCTTCTGGACACACGACCTTCAGAAGCAGAAGCAGATTGAGGTACAGAAGATCTAATCATGTAATAACTTGGCAGATTTGCTTACCAAATCCCTGCATACTAGTATCTTTGAGAAACTTGTGTATGGGATTGGGATGAGGAGAGTGAGTAAATGTAAACTGGGTCAGGATGATAGGACTATGAACTCATAGATACATAGGACACTGATGTATAGGTTCATAGGAAATATGCAAGCCTGAAGCTTGGTCAGATGAGGGGGAGTCAACCGCAGAGTTGTACTCTGTTCCCTTGGCTACTGGTTTTTTCCCACAGGGTTTTCCGTAGTCAAGGTTTTGACGAGGCAACCTCGTTGACTCTGGATCCTGAAGTATCCACCCCTAGACACATCCCTAAAACAGGGGAAGTTATGGATTAACTGTTATTTATTTAACAAGGCAGTTATCCTAACTCGGATCCTGAAGAATCCACCTCTTATTCAATGTTGGTTGGATAAGGGGAAGTGTTATGAATAGGCCAATGAGGCCCATTGGGTATCCAACCCACTATTGAAAGCTATAAATATGAGGGTAGTGGGCTCTTAACCATCTACACACCTATTTCCCTACTTTTCCCTTCACAACAAACATAAATATATTTTTTTGAAGAGAATAATGGGTATTATACGCCATATGAGAGGGTCTCTCATATTCCCTCTCACATAAAGGGGGGCAAGTACTTGTTGTACTTGCCCCCTTTATGTGAGAGGGAATATGAGAGACCCTCTCATATGTCAAATGATACCCATTATTCTCTTTTTTGAAATAAAAGGAAACGAAGAAAATTATCTCGTTTAGCGTTTCCTCGGGAGTTGGCCTTTTGGGCCTCTGATTGGGGGGTTGAATCGTCATAATCTTCTGTTTAGCGAAGACGGGGATGTTGATTCTGATTTCCCACAGATGGCGCCAAATTGTTAAGGCCAAAAATGACCGATACAGTTGTTGGGCCGACGAGGATGAAACGGCTGGTATTTGTATGATGATATTTTATTAATATATATGTATTTTTGTTCTCTTTTCCTTTCTTCTTTTCCGTATCTCCTTTCCCTATCTAGAGCTGAGCGTGCTTCGTGACGCTCTTATCTTAGAGCCAGACTCATCTTAGAAGCCCTAGAACCCATCCCGAAGCTTCACGTTTCATTTTGAGACTTTCTGTACAAATTAGTCGGTTCTAGATGAAGAACCGACCGACTAGATGTCAATCTAGTCGGTCAACAACCCTTCAGGAACCGACTAGTTTTCCTTTGATTTTTCCTCTGAGTTACTGTTTACACTTAGTCGGTCTAAGCACATCCACCGACCGACTAGTTGTGAAACTAGTCGGTCAACACTTCTTCTCAGACCGACTAAGACAGAGATCTTTTTCCTACAGTCGAGTTACTGTTTACCATTAGTCGGTCTAAGAACGAATACCGACCGACTAGTTGACGAACTAGTCGGTTAGGTTTCCTTCGCTGACCGACTAATTTTCAAAACTTCTTGTCGACCACTTTCATCCTTTAGTCGGTCAATGAACACTAGCCGACCGAATAGGTTGCAAACTAGTCGGTCGACGAGCCTTCACAGACCGACTAAATCTGTCAACCCTGTACCGACACTGTTCTCTGTTTGCTTTTAGTCGGTCTCAGTTAGATGACCGACCGACTAGTTCTCAAACTAGTCGGTCGACCGCCTTCACTGACCGACTAATTGACCCCGAAACCCTAGATTTTGACCCGGCCGCCATTTGTTTTCTTATTTAAACACGCGGCCTTTCTTCTTTTCTCCTCATTATTTTTTAGCCATCTTCTTCCCCAACCTATCTCTTTCTCTTTCCCTGCCTCTCCTTCCTCCTCCTTTGCGCCCTCCATCTTCTCCAAGGTTCTTCTCCCCTTTTCATTCTCCATTCTCCATCCTCTTCTTTCTTCTGTTTCTTCTTCTCCTTCCTATTTTCCCCACAAACAGCTGACCACCCTCATCTCCCCCTCAGATCTGAAACCCCACGGCCAAACCCCGGTCACCATCTCGTTTCCCTTTCCGAGATCCATCTCCTCTTAGCCCTTCTCCTCGCGTGGCGATCCAATCCCAGATCTAGCGACGACGATCCCGGAAGACGCCGAGATCCTCGTCACCACCAACGGAGGCCGACGACACCACCAACGATCAACGTTCCTCGCTGCGCTACCCGCGGCCTAGGAATTTCCGGACGACGCAAAGCTTCCGCCTTTTCAGATCTAACGCCGGACCTCCGTTCGATCGTCAAATCAGGTTGGTTCCCTAAACGCGTAGAAAACCACACTATAGATAATCAAAACCCTAATTAAAATCAGCAACTAAATCAGTTAAATTTACTTTCCGATCTTCCTTAAAACGTTGTGAAATCGTAGAAATCGACGAATGAACTTTATGCATGTGCACATTGGATAGATCGTCGATTAGGTTAAATGCATTAAAAGTGTGATTTTTGATGAATAGGATAGTCCCGATAACCTAGACACAACCCTAATAGGAATTATTGAATCGCGATCTGACACCGTCGCCGTGTCACGATTTTCAGACGTTCTTTCGCCGACGAGACGTTTGGACGAGACGTTCCAGGAAGACGACTTACTCGCCACCGCAGGCAAGTGTACCACTTGCGTTTCTTGGCCATGTTTAGGCCTTAGCCTTGCTAAAAATGTTATTTTTGGAACCATGAGAATCGGCCGCGAAATGATAGCGTCCGGGACGCCCCTTGATGGCTCAGACTTGACAACGAAGTCTGAGTCCAACAACAACAATTTTGACATCATAGGATTGACATGTGTGTGTGTGAGTTGTGGACACCCTAGTACAACCCCTCCTGTTTTGTCGTGTCATGTCCTTTCCGTCATGTCATGTCCCGTTCCGTCTTGCACAGCCCGCTGGGCAATAGGGTACTCGCCAAGCCAGAGTGGGTGATCCCTTGTACTGATACACAGCCCGCTGGGCAATAGGGCACCTGTCAAGCTAGAGCAGGTGATCCCTTGTACTGATACACAGCTCAGAGAGCAATAGGGCACTTGTCAAGCTAGAGCAAGTGATCCCTTGTCCTGTCACAATTCTTGGGGTTTTGGGGTAGGGTTGAGCGTGCACTCGGTAAGAGGGTCTGATCCCCCTCGAACCGTAAAGGCGTGAACCCTTTTCGTGTCTTGTCTTGTCCTGCCTGGCTCTCCACGTTCTGTCTTGTTTTGACACCTGTAGGCTATTCCCGTAGTCGGTAGCACTCGCAACGACTACTACTCGTCGTGTTTACTTTCCTGCTGCGTGTACTTTCGTTTGTTCGTTTGTTATAACCTCAGCATGTTAATCAACCAGTAAAACGTTGTTAAATAATTGGTGCACTTGTAGTTTGGTCTAACCCCTTCTTGTAGACCTTACCTGACGTACAGTTCCTTCTTTTGGTGCTGTACGTCAGGGATCGAGCCAGAGTACGTCGAGGAGAGTGACTTGCCAGTTGACGTGGAGCCAGAGAGTGCTGATCCTGAGTACGATCCTGAGGAGGACCAGAGCTAGAGACTTCTTGTCGCAGTTTCCAGAGATATTCATTTCTTATAGTTGGGTGCGTAGCACCTTTTGTTTCCTTGTTTAGGTCGGGTGCTTGCACCGTTAGATCTTTTCTTTCTGCAGTTGTAGCCCTTCGGGCGTTGGGACTCTGTACTTTTTGATATGTTGGAATAAAATGTTTTGTCTTTTCCTTTTTGGTACTCTTATCGTTCTGTACTAACATGCAGGGACCTGTACCTTCGTCTTGGTACCACACAGACGCTTATTGGGTCAGGGCTCCTTAGCTCTGGCCTAAGCGGGCCTTAGTCACGCTTCGCCTCCGCTGTTTTGGGAAGCGGGGCGTGACAGAGGATGCTTCCGTTGGAGCGATCCTTCGTCGGCTGAGAAATGGGACCCGTGAACGAGTGTTTCCGGGTCGAGGGTGCTAGGATCGGACTCCACAAATGGATGTTTCCCTAGCCGCGCGATATCTCAATAATCCTGCAACTTGAGAAAATCATTAGTGGATTGAGGTTGAGACCCAACCGATCCCCCTGCGACGCTCAAGTTAGCCTCCATTAGATGAAAAACAATAGAGCAAGATGAAGAAGATGATGATGGAAAAGGAGATGAGAGAATGTAGTCTTTGTGGTTGATCACTCCATATTTTACACCTTTTTTCTGCATGTTTTCATGTCGTTTTGATCGCCCATATTGCGTTTTTCACGATTATTCGACGATATCGCGTTGCTTTTCACTATTTCTTGTTTTTGTCGTATTTCAGGAGATATGGAGCGATTTGGAGCAAAAATGAGATCAGAGGATTTTCACGCACATCGGAGTGTCGCCCACGGCTTATTTGAGGAGTTATCAGCGGTAGAAGATGAGCGGAAGAAGAAGGTGTAGGAATATGATGCCCTCGAGGCTATTTATCCCTGTGTGGATAACACAAATATCTTGTTCGAAATAACAGTAAGCTGTTTGGTAATAATTTATCTAAGTTATATTATAATTAGATATCAACTTAGGTAAAGTCCTGAGACTTTATGCAAGGTCAAACATGTATCGAGATGAGTATCTCGATCATGGAGAAATGTTTGACCGTCTGTAGCATAAGTCTAAAAGGGTTCGTGGTCGTAGATGTTTCGAGACAAGGATATCGAAAAATCGGATAGACCATTGTGTCTTAGTCTTCACCGTTTAGCGGTGGCGATGATCTCATGATTGTTCGACTTATCGAAGTCGGAGACGAGACACAGGTGCTCATTAGAGAATGAGTTCACTGAACGATCCATAAGAGTTATCATATGGTTACATTGACAAATCTGTCAATGATAACTCTTAGTGATGATAGGCTAGTTGGTCTTTTGACTTGAGGTCATTTTGACGGACCTGTGCGTGAACGGTGCCACTTAGATCAACTGACCTAGCTTCGAGGCAAGGCCTGTCGAAAGATCTTTTGATTGGGTGTCACTTGAAATGTACGAGGCGAGTAATGACCAAGAGAGGATTCGTCTCTCCCGGTCAATGGGAGTTAGTGTCGTAGAGTTAGTTCGGTCTTTAGTTAAAACTCTACGCAGAGTATGTTGGAAGAAGTCCAACATTAATTGACTAAAGATTGATCGAAACTAATCGGAGTCAAGTTATTGGGGTTGACAGTTTGACCGTACCCCAGACTTGATCTACACGACACAATTTAGACGAAGAGACTATAACTGCAGAACTCATCACAGACACGGTCAGGGTGGTCCCGACAATTCTCATGTTGATGAGCTAACCACATTATGATGATGCTGAAACAGGGACGGCAGCCACTGCTCGTGGTCTTTGTCATATAGGGCTTCGAGCCCAACCTGAAGTAGGGTCAGGCCGTATGGTCACACAAAGAGTGCGACCTTTGTCTAGTAATAGGTAGAAATTAGTTAGGGAGAATATTTTGCATTTTTGATGCAAGGGATGGAATAATTGCATTTGATGCAATATGGTAATTTAAGCCTAGATAGGGACTATTTTGCATTTGATGCAAAAGAGATTATATGTTTTTTAAATTTTTTAAAACAATATTTAATAATATAAACACAAGGAAAAGTTCACGGGTAAGACGGGAATGTCCCGGTCTAGACCCAGGTTCGAACGGCGTCCAAATCGGACACCCGATGCCTAAGTTACGCCCAAAACAGCCCAACGGGTCAGACCAGGCAGACCCAGACCAGACCAGGTCTGGTCTGGTCTGCTGGTCAAGACCAAGAAAGACCAGGGCCTGGGCAAGCCTAGGCGCAAGCCTGGGCAGAGCCCAGGCGCGGGCCTGGGCAGAGCCCATGCACGGCTTAGGCTAATTTGCGCGCGCTGGACTCGTGGGGCCCACCTGTGGGCCCCAGTTTTAGGGTTTTGAATCCTTGATAGGTGCAGAATTTTGACGGCTCAGTTTTTGCGAAAAACTAGCCGTGGGCTGATCTTTGGACACTCAATTGGAGGGTCAAACGAACTCCGATTGACGAACGGTTTTTTCCTATGCGTTCACCGTTGAACGCTCTTCGTATTCAATTATGAAACCTAACGGTGAGTGAGTTAAAATTCACGGAAGTTTGCACTTTGTGAAGTGCAAACTAACTTGATTTTAATTAACCCAATTAATAGTCCCACATCGGATTTTGAGAAAAGGGGAGAGTCCCCCGCCTATATAAATAGGGGTCTCCTCCCTTTCTCAAAACTTGTCCTAAGCTCTAGATCTGAGCGGCTCTCGTAAATGTTGGAGCACGCTCGGATCTAGGCTTAAATTAAGATTCTTCTATCTCCCTATATTTCTGCCTTACTCTTGAGGGCTCTAGCAAAGCCGCAAAGGAGTTCGGATTCAGATCCGAAATCTAGGCGAAGGTTTCACTCGCGTGAAACTTTCTTCGGCGCGTGGTTGGCTCGGCGACAAGTGGATTGATCGCCTCGGGATGCGGAGCGGTTCGAGGAGCGGTTCGGGGAGCGGTTTGAGGAGCGGCTCGACGTGGGACGGGGAGCGGCTCGGAAGACGGTGCGGAACATCTCGCCTGCCCCAGGGCTGAGATTCCGGGTATGTGTTTAATTAAGCATTAGTTTAATTTAATCGCAGTAGGTTAGATCCTTCTTGGGATGGTCAGATCCATCCCAAGTTGGCATAGATCTTGGCTAAGGGTCTTGGACCTTAGGGCTAAGTTAAAATTGTTTTAACTGCATGTTAATTAGATTAACAAGTTTTTTCTTCCGCTGCAATTGTTTTTCTGTCTATGTTCCGTCCGACTTAGGACGGGACTAGAGTTTTTGTGCCCTAAGGGTACCGCAAAACCCTTCAGTGGTATCAGAGCCTAGGTTTACGTAGTCAATCTAGCACTGCGATTTCATTAAACCTGTTAATGCTTTTTAAAATACTTTTAAATTTTTTTAAAGTTATAAGATAATTTTAAAAATGTTCTTGATGTTCAAAATTCTATGTGATAAATTTTTGAACATGAAAATTTTAAATGACGTTTTAAAATTTATGTGATAATTTTAAAACTAATTTTAAATCTTTAAAAGTTTAAAGTTATTTTGGATGCCTAAAAATTTTTATATGATAAATTTTTTAAGCATGGAAATTTTAAAATGGTGTTTTAAATTTATGTGATAAATTTAAAATTGATTTTAAGGCTTTAAATTTATGCGATAAGTTTAAAATTTTTTAGATGTTTAAAAATTGTATGTGATAAATTTTTGAACATGGAAAATTTTTAAAGTGATGTTTTAAATTTATAAGATATTTTTAAAAATGATTTTAAAAGTCTAAAATTGTTTATGCGATAAACTTTAGTCTATTTAATTGTTAAATAGTTGTACACTTTATTTTATGCGATAAAATTAGTGTAGCTTTATTTTAATGGCTAGTTCCTCTTGTCCCTTATTTGATAACACAAGACAACCCTTTAGGTTAGCCATTAAGAAATCATTAAAATTTATTAATTGAATTTTAATGACATGCTATGTTTTAATAAAACATTAACAACAATATTAGACCTAATTCCTGATTAGGGTAGACCTTTTAATGAATTTGTAATTTTAATTGTTATTATTAATTCTCATTAAAGGACTTCGCTTTTAGCGTTGTTAATAAAATTTATTAAAATCCTAATAATGATTAGGATAGCACGTGAACCTTATAGTTGATAAGGACTTAATAAAAGTTATTAAACAAATCCTAAAATTTTGAATTTAAGGATTCAACTAGTTGATAGGATTAATTAGTTGTTAATAAAAGCTGTTTAGTCTATGGCACGTATATAAAAATGACAAGCTTCATTCAATGGACCATGATCCAGTCAATGTGCTTGGCTAAGTTTGCTGGGTCAACCCTTGCTAGTCCAAGGGACAATGATCCTGGCTTAGTCAATTCCCTGGCTGTGTTCCGCTGGACCGCAATGTCGCGAATCATGATTGTATGACACCCTGGACTATATCTAAGTCAAATACGTTAATGATCTTTTTCAAGATTAGCCGTAGCCCTCCTTGTTTTAGGGGTTGGCAACTGTAGGACCTGTGTTATAGTTGTTGAGCTACACTCAAGCTGTAACATGGCAACCTTATAGAAACCAATTCTTTCAATACATAAGATGAAATCTTGACTAGACCTAAACCGTCGTATTTCCATACGCCGGCGTAAGTTTAGTCAAGGATGTAGTCTGTCTAGATGTAGTCTAAGTTCTGACCCAAACCGACGTGTCGTGAATACACCGAGCGGCGAAGCAAGTCAGGCTAGACACGAAAACAAGGGTCCGACTAGACAAGACATTGTGATTTGGATGAGCACACTCATGATCACGAATGGCTAGGGGCAAAAACCGAATAAGAGAATCATATCCGATATGATCGATGAAGAGTCATCATCCGATCACAGAGTCAAGCAACTTGTTGAGCTACACTCAAGGTTGTTAGGCTCAAGGTGATTGGACCTCTTACCCATTAATTTTAATTCGATTAAATCGTTCGTTATTAAGCTTTAAAACGATCGTAAAAATAGTGGGAGGATATAGATAGATAAAAGCCAATCTACCTATATTTAATATTGAACATATGCTAAACTAGGGCAAGACTATGTTTACAAAAGGAATCAATACATAATGGAATTAGTTAACTGGTTAAATTAGGTTGATTAATTGAATATCAAGTTAAATTCTAATTGATAAAATTAAAACTATATTCTCGTTGACATTAAAATGACCTTCTAAAGAACAGACTTAAGAAATATGATTTCATTAAGTTCTGGGTCCAACAAATAAATTAACGCTACATGTCACTCGTCTCTATATGAGGCAGCTTGAACATATAGGATATTCGAAGTATGTTTCTCCCTACAACTTGTCGAGCTACCCTCAAGGTTGTATGGACAAACAATTTTGATCCGCAAAGTTTGAGAATTCGATCAAACCGTTTGAGTCTAATACGAGCGCATGAGCGGTGCAACCGGATCTTGAGACAAGCAACTTCTTGAGCTACACTCAAGATTGCAAAGCTCAAGCGTTTGGATACATAAGATGCTTGCATAGCTATTTATTTATGTTGATATCTAAATGTGATTTAGAAAAGGAAGAAGGCACTTCGGAAAGTCAATCGAGTTAAATAGTTTAATTTATCATTAGTAAAGGCATAAGTAGGAGGAAATGAAAATGTGACATATTTTGATGTCACGATTTCAGAATAAATTGTTATACAAAAACGTCTAACACACTTTGACGAATGTCGTCACCTTGCTTCTGAAGCAATGTTTTGTGTTAAGTAATTTGTGATAACTATAATATATTAAATGTTAGTATATATAAATACACAAGATAGTAGCAAACTTACATGGTAAAATTAGACTAGGCCGTATCGAGAGATTAAGCTTCACAAGTCACATAAAGAGGGGTCTGACCTCTCGTATTATGAAGTCTACGGACATTTGTGAGTCTTAGCCACTTAGATATAATGGCCGAAACCCATCTGTAAGACAGTGGGAGAATGAGTTGTCGAACTCAGTCTCGTACATACTGATGTACCCGAGCTTATATTAACCAAAATAAGTTATTCGTATATTTTATTAAGACACGTGTTCTTGATGAAATACAAGTCTGAAAAGTAAAGAACGAAAAGACAAAAGTATTTAAACTGATTCGATTAGATCGAATGGTCAAATACTTAGCTATATAAAATCTTGCGTAATGAAAAGAAAATATGATTTTCTCTCAGGTCAAGTCTGTTAACACATCAGTGTGTTAAAAGGTATGAATCACACTTAGTTAGACTTGGTGCGATCCATAACAAGTGGCTCTGAGTTAATTCCTCCCTCTGGGTTAAGTCCCAGATAGTAATGCGTAGGTTT
The DNA here is from genome assembly GCA_030789695.1 of Scilla litardierei. Lineage (NCBI taxonomy): Eukaryota > Viridiplantae > Streptophyta > Magnoliopsida > Asparagales > Asparagaceae > Scilla > Scilla litardierei. The sequence continues at coordinate 2,420 of JAULAV010004819.1, read as the reverse complement.
TGATAATGTTCTATGAGGACATTATCACTAAGATATTCATTAAATCAATCTTTAAGAAGCTGTATAATTACTCGAATTTCGTGAGACGAATTGTCGAGTTAGACATCATAACTGATGATGACTTAGTCAACTTCCAGGATGAAATTCGGAATAGTAACTCCGATTTAAAACTTGATGCAGGTCCGTGTGCGTAAATAAATTTGAGAATTTAGTTTACGTGCCCAAGGAAAATGTTTCCTCACTTTCTGCAAGTAAATCTTTAAGTCGAAAGATTGGTGTAGAAAGAAAGTAGTGAAGTACAATCATGTTGGTCGAAAACGGTTTTCATCCTAATTCCTATAAAACGGATTATGTTGAAACCGTCTCGCCAGCAGATGTGTACAGATATACTCGGACCAAACTCGATGTAAAACGCTCATGTTGACCATGAAAATTGGAGCATTCACTTATAAGTTCATTTTTCTAAATATGATTTAGACGGACCAACTTATATGAATTAGCCAAAGAGTTTTCAAGGTCAGTGGGAGCGTATAAATTACATGCAAGACATCAAAGAGATGGAACATGTAGTCTGACAAAGTAATCAAAAGGTTTGATACTTTATCAAAAATAGATATGAGCCATATGAAATAATCAGTAACATATTTTAAATTATTATCGTAATGTACGATGAACTGTATAAGATCCAGGGAAATAAAATATTATAGATTCCGATAGACCAAGTGAATTATTTGAATGAGATCCAAATGGTTGGTCTAACATGAACATAGTAACCCCTTAAGTCTATAGTGTAGACGGTTTTAGCAGATCCACTCACGAAGGCTTTACCACATGAAGTCGGGAAAACTTATGTGTAAAAATGGTATAAGATATCGAGATAAATGTGTAGGATCCTGTCAAAATAAGGACGTTAGAATTGAATAATAACATAGACTTACGTAAGCGTATGCTGCGCCGTAGTCTCTGAAATTCACCCTCGGATTCGCCACAACGGTCGGTACTTCGTCACGGAGGATCGAAGCAGTGTTTCACCGCTTAAATCTCTATTTAGAAGAGGATTTTAATGGAAGGGAGAAGAAGAACACAAGTTGCCTTATGCAAACTTATGGCATGGTAAGATTAGTGTAAATGCCTTACCCTTGGGTCCTATTTATAGGCTTTAGGGGTAGTTATTGTAGGAAATAACTAAATATAAGCTTATTAGCCTATATTAGGACATTTACTTATCCTCTTCTTCATTCACTTATCAAGTGCCCTTTTGCACTTATAAAGTGACTTTTTCCACTTATCGAGTGTTCCTTTTCACACGAGAAAAGGTTCCCTTCATGCATGCTTTCGTGCACGCGACATTTAAGGTCCGTATACCCTCATACATCCCCTCATGGGTGTATTCATGTCGTCCATATCCAACATCTCCCACTCATACTTGAGGGGATTGTAAGGAAACATCTTTTCCTTTAACTCTTCTGTTTATCATACCGAGAAATAGGCCGTGTGACCGTCATGCGCATAGAGTCCGCTGTTTGTGCACTTGTTAGAGATACACAACACTCCTCGAGGTGCAAAGTTGAGTAGATCAACGCATGCTTTACCCTAGATTATTTCTTCACATTTCTTATACTTTATATTCAACAATTGAATCCCATCTGGATTACAATTGCCTGGCCAGCTTTGAATCTTTAAAGTCCAAATGTGAATATGAAATTAATCTTCCTCTTCTTGTGATCCTTTCGATCTTGACTTGACTCGCTTTTCTAACATGCCCCGCTGGACCGAATTTACCATAGTCCATAAGCAACATGCTAAGATAGCGATCACCCAGTCAAATCTAAAGGAACCAATTAGAGTCCATAAGGGTAAGAAGTTAAGACCCATGTGGTCTTTGGGTCTCACATAATAGTAAACACAATTACTATTCTAACCCAATGGTCAAATGCATACGTAGTATGAATACGCATTACAACATCACTCATTTCCCAGGGAGCGTATGTCTTAATGATGTTGTAAGGATGATCAGACACCACAATGTCTGATTTTGAGTCCCTTATACTACTCAAATAATCTGCTGGACCCACATCCCGCATAAGACAGATAGGATTTAAGAATCCTCTTAGATCTTTTGTAAGCATCCATATGATGCATATCTTTCATACGACCATTTTGTTTAAGTCATGACTCTAAATCATCCGTCTGACGATTTTGATTTTAAACAGGTCTCATCTTTATTTTATCTGTCTGATATAATAAAGGCGGTTGCTCATGTGAGAGAGCCAACCTCAATCTGTCCAACTTACTTAGAAAATATAGCTGAGATTTTAAAATGTACACAAACATTTTCTTGAAACTCATATGCAATGTTGAAAAGAACTTATTCTTTTATTAAATTTGATCTTTTACAGACATGAGAATTTACATTGGTA
>JAULAV010004818.1:0-25000 GCA_030789695.1 Scilla litardierei | reverse complement strand
GGTGATCTAGTCAGTCGACAATGCTTCTTGGACAGACTAGTTTGCCTTCTCAATTCTAAGCTCTTTACTGTTTACAGTTAGTCGGTCTACGTTGACTCACCGACCGACTAGTTTGTGAACTAGTCGGTCAGTGATCCTTCTTAGACCGACTAGTTGAGCTTCTACTATACATGACAAGTTACTGTTTTTCGTTATTCGGGCCATATACATTTGGCGACCAACTAGTTGATGAACTAGTCGGTCAACTTTTGTTCTTGGACCGACTAATTCAATTTGTACTCAGACTATTTATTTTATCTCTTAGTCGGTCTAAGTTAACTCACCGACCGACTAGTTGTGAAACTAGTCGGTTGGCAAGTGTGCTTTGACCGACTAGTTCTGCTTGTCTGAACTTCGACCTATTCCCTGTTCACCACTTAGTCGGTTCATATTGATTGACCGACCGACTAGTTGATGAACTAGTCGGTCAGTGGTTGTTCTTTGACCGACTAGTTTGTTTCAGAATAGAGCCGTTGGAGCTTTAATTGAAACGTTTTTTTCTCTCTCTCTCTCCTCTAACCTATAAATACTTATTGAGCTGCATTCATTGCACTCAAGGCTGATATTAAGACAAGTTTAGAGATCAAAGAGAAATCATTCCCTCTCATTAAAGCTCATTCATTTCCAATCTTGAATCTCTTCTCACTCTTATTTCAAAAGAGAGATTCATTGATTGTGAGCCTTCCAAGCCAAGTACTTGATCCTAGGTCACCATCAACCTCATAGCTCTCCATCGCTGATCTACATCTTGGAGCTAGGGTTTGGTGCCTTCTTCTTCCTCAAAATCATCTTTGCGCTAATTCGTAAGTATACTCAAGGCATAGGTGTTTTGTGGTAAGCAATTTCATTTCAATTTACTTTGACATTGTAAGTGATTCGCTCTCGGTTGTGAGAGTGTGTTTGTGATCCCGGGTTGTGGGAGTCACAATTTCATTTGTGTATGATTTGACTTGTGAAGGTTTTTCACAAGTATTTCATAGTGGAAATCTTGAGTTAGGGTTTCTAACTCAAGTATCCGGAAGTGATCCGGGTGGTTGGGACGTAGGATCACTGTGAACAAGTGGGGGAGACTTGGGTGGATCCGAACCCAGTAATATCGTTTGTTTGCGATTGTTTATTTGTTGTCGATTATTTAATATTCTGCATTTCCACATTAATTGGTAGAGTTTGCAAGGTAATTAGGAATTAGCCTCTTAATTATTTTAAAGTACTATTCACCCCCCCTCTAGTACTTGTGCAGTAGCTTAGCAGGACATTACATTTGGTATCAGAGCCAAGTCTATAGCTATGTCTGCCAACGACAACAAGACCGTTCGTCCACCTTCCGACTATAGCACCTTCAAGAATCATGAAGAAGCGTCTTCGGTGATGGAAGGACACTCCTCAATGAGGCCTCTCTTCTTCAACGGTACCAACTACGGGTACTGGAAATTCTAGATGGAAACCTTCCCCGGAGTGCTTCATTATGGAGGGCCACGTTGAAGGAGTATGTTGAGCCCGCCGAAGAAGATTTCGAGAAATGGACTACCACGGAGATCGTCGCGGAGGTAAGCAATGCCAAGGCAATGAACGCCTTGCAATGCGCTTTGGAGCCCGAGGACTTCAATAAGATATGCACATGTAAGAGTGCATATCAAATATGGAACTCCCTCCTCATCTTGCATGAAGGGACTAGTAGGGTAAGAGACTCCAAAATCGTAGTAGTTAATAAAGATTACGAGTTATTTCATATGCTACAGGGTGAGAAGATGAAGGAGTATTATGCTCGCTTCGTCGACATCACAAACGAGTTGGAGGCTCTCGGTAAGACCTACACCCAAAAGGAGAAAGTCTCGAAGATCATCGATGGACTTCCTTCTAGGTGGGAGAAACGTACCTTCGCCATCGAGGAAGGTAATGATATGAAAACTTATACCGTTGTTCAACTAATGGGTACCTTGATGTCTTATGAGGTACGCAAGGATAGCAAGTTGAAGTTGCAGGAAAAGATGAAGTCCTACCTACAGCAAGACGAGCCAAAGAAGAAGGCTATTGCTTTCAAGGCCGCTCCATCTACTTCCACATCGACCGATGATGAAAACTCGAAAGACGAGTTGGACTTGGAGTACATGGCTCTCATGGCCAAGAAGTTCAACCGGTTCTTCCGGAAAGGTAACTTCAAAAACAAATCAAAGTTTAATTCTTCTAACGCCTCCTCTTCTTTGTGCTTTAAATGCAACAAGCCAGGACACATGAAAGCGGAGTGTCCTCTAAACAAGCAAAAGGAGAAGTGGAAGGCGCCGAAGTACGACAAGTCCAAGAAGTACAAGAAAGGGAACAAAAAGGGTCTTGTCGGGACATTCACCGACTCCGATGATTCCTCAAGCGGAGAGTCGGATGATGAGCAAGTGGAACAAGCACACATGTGCTTCATGGCTAGAGAGGAGCAAGATAAAGATGCCTCCTCCGATGATAGTGACAACGAAGGCGATGAGGTAACAATGGATGACCTTAGGAATGCTAATTCTCAATTGTGGTCTAAATACACTAAGTTAGTAAATATGTATACTAAAGTAAAAGATGATTTAGCTAGCATCTAAACCTCACCTAAAACTATCATCACCAACAACGACACTGTTGTTGAAGGGTTGAAGAATGAGATTGTTAATCTCAAGACTCAACTTGAACATGTTAGCATTGAGGATCCGGAAGAACACAAGATAGAGGATTTGACTTCTCAAAACTCGACTTTGAGTATTGAGAATGAGAATCTTAAATTTCGTGTTTATGTGCTCACATCGCAAGTATCCACTTTGGATGCTTCTATGCGTTCTCTCACCGAGAAATATGAGAACACATTAGGCCGAATTAATAAATTCAATAAGGGTAAGGACCATTTGGATAAAAATCCTAAGTGACTTACTTCCGGCCAATCACCACATTGGTTTGGGATATACGATGGGAACTTCATCCAAAGCGGCCACTACTTTTGTTAGGCCAACTTCCGGTGACTCAACGAGTGGTAGCAAACACTCTATTGGTAGTTCATCTACCAATGGTGCTTCCACCTCGTACACATCTTCATTTGGAAAGAAACCCACTTTGGGTGGACCTCCAAAGAAGGGTCATGCCTACATGTACACGAATACTATGCCACGTTGGAACACACGTCCTACTCCACCGGCTCACACATATGATGATTTTTATGCTACACGTTCACGGGCACGTGCACACAATGTGAGACACCCTCATGCACGTGTTCCACCACATGCATATGTACACACACATCATCGTATGAATAATTATCCACATGCACCATTTCATCATGTTCCTTATGCCTATCCACGACATGCATCACGTAGAAACCAACAACGCATGCATGCACCCAATAGGATGAGGGCTCCCAAAATATTCACAATTTGGAGCCCAAAGGACACAAGCATGGATGAAAAACAAGTTTACATGAATGCTTATTTTTCGAATGTTGTGCATAGTAGTAATTATGTGGGGAAGTCTAAGTCCAATTGGACTTGGCTTCCAAAGGTCTAATCTTTTGGACCCAATGACCTTGGGTACCATGATACGATATTTTCTATCTTTATGTACTCAAGGAAAAGAAAAAGAAATGGAGCAACAAATTTAAAATTAGCTCCAAGGGGAATTGGATACTCGATAGCGGGTGTTCAAAACACATGACGGGTGACGCTCAATTGCTCTCCGGAGTGGTGCCCATTGCAAATGGAAACCACGTCGTCTTTGGAGGCAACGAGAGCAGAACCATCATAGGTGTTGGTAAAGTGGGTAATCCTTCTAAACCCCTAATATGTGATGTTTACCTTGTTAAAGGATTAAACTACAATCTTATTTCAATAAGTCAACTTTGTGACAAAGGTTACAAAGTTAGCTTTGCGAAAGGAATGTGCCATATTTTAAGAAAAGATAATAATGAATTATTGTTTCCCGGCACACGCCATAAGGATATATACATCCTAGATCTTCCAAGATCACATGAACAATGTCTCATTGCCAACACAAGTGAATAACACTTATGGCATCGACGTTTTGGTCATAAGAATTTTGGAACACTTTTTAAGCTTTCCAAGTTAAATTCTATTAGAGGCTTCCCTAAGCTTGTCTTTCATAAGAAAAGCTTTTGTGACTCGTGTCAACGAGGCAAGCTTCCAAAATCGTCGTTTAAACCTAAGAAAAGCATTTCTTCTAAGCGGCCACTAGAGCTATTACATCTAGATTTATTTGGGCCAACTAGAGTTGCTTCATTAGGAAATGCACGATATAGACTTGTCATCGTTGATGACTTTTCTAGGTTTACTTGGGTATTTTCATTATGTAATAAAAATGAAGCTTTTGAAAACTTCCCAATTTTTTGTTAAGAAAGTACAAAATCTCTTAGGAACCACCATTGTCACTATTCGTAGTGATCATGGAGGAGAATTTGAGAATGAGTCTTTTGAGACATTTTGTGATGAAGTTGGTATTACACACACCTTTTCATTCCCTCGCGCACCTCCTCAAAATGGTGTTGTTGAGAGAAAGAATAGGACGCTAGTGGAGTGTGCTCGCACTATGCTTGATGATATTCAACTTGGCCATCAATTTTGGGCGGAAGCGGTACACACCGTTTGCTATGTGTTTAATAGAATACTTTTGAGGCCCGACACTAAACAAACTTGTTATGAATTGTTGTTTGGTAGGTTGTCTCAAGTTAAACATTTTCATGTTTTTGGTTCAAAATGTTTTATTAAGAACACGTATGGTAGTTTGGACAAATTCGATCCAAGATCCGATGAGGGGATTTTTGTTGGGTATTCCTCACGTAGCAAAGCCTACCGGATATACAACAAACGAACCTCAACGATCGAGGAATCGCTTCATGTTTCATTTAATGAAGGATTTGTTCCAACTAGAATTACTAATGATGATGACTCCATGGATGTCTTATGTGATTCTATTGGTAATTCTAATTCTATTGATTCTATTGATACTAACCCGACTAATGAAGTTGTTGAGAATGTTCCTAGTGATCAAGGAATTCCCAAACGGCTTCATACCGTTCGTGACCATCCTCATGAGCAAGTCATTGGCAATATCAATGATAGTGTCAAGACGAGATCTCAAGTCAACCACTTCGCTCATTGTGCCTTTGCCTCCTCGATTGAGCCAAAGAATGTTAATGAAGCATGCGAAGATAGCGCTTGGATCTTAGCCATGGAGGAGGAACTCATTCAATTCGAGAGGAATGAGGGTTGGGAGCTTGTTCCATTGCCTTCGAAGAACCACACCGTCATATGGACAAAGTGGATCTTCAAGAACAAGACCAACGAAAACCAAGTCGTCGTCCGGAACAAAGCTCGGTTAGTAGCTCAAGGCTATCGACAAGAGGAAGGTATCGATTTCGAAGAATCCTTTGCTCCGGTAGCTAGATTAGAATCAATTAGATTATTGTTATCTTTTGCATGCCATAAGGATTTTAAATTATTTCAAATGGATGTTAAAAGTGCGTTTTTAAACGGAGATGTTGTTGAGGAAGTTTATGTTTCTCAACCTCCGGGTTTTATAAATGAAAAATTTCCAAATCATGTTTTTAAACTTAAGAAAGCACTTTACAGTTTGAGACAAGCTCCTCGAGCTTGGTATGACCGTTTAAAGAATTTTCTTTTGGATTTAGGTTTTAAAATGGGAGAAGTTGATTCCACATTATTTGTTAAGTATTCGAATAATGATATAATTTTAGTTCAAATGTATGTTGATGATATCATTTTCGGTGCTACTAACTTTGCTCTTTGCGAAGAGTTTTCTAATGTGATGAAGGCTCAATTTGAGATGAGCCACATGGGTGAGCTCAAATATTTCTTAGGTCTCCAAATTCGCCAAATGAACAATGCAATCTTCATCCACCAAACGAAGTACACGGTGGAGTTGCTAAAGCGATTTGGAATGGAGAATGCCTCCGGGAAAAAGACTCCGATGAGCACTACTACACATCTTGATAAAGATGCAGGCGGAAAAGATGTAGACATTCGTCTATATCGAGGTATGATAGGTAGTTTACTATATCTTACCGCAAGTAGGCCCGATATTATGTTTACCGTATGTGTATGTGCTCATTATCAGTCTCAACCTAAGGAGTCACACTTAGTAGTGGTAAAGCGTATTTTTCGTTATTTAAGTTACACACTTGATTTTGGATTAATTTATCCAAAATCTAGCACATATGAGTTAATCTCATATAGTGACGCATATTATGCAGGATGCAAATCCGACAGGAAAAGTACTAGTGGCACTTGCCATTTTATAGGAAATTCTCTTGTCTCTTGGTTTTCTAAGAAGCAGAATTCTGTATCACTTTCAACCACCGAGGCGGAATATATTGCCGCCGGTGCCGCGTGTGCTCAAGTTCTTTGGATGAGACACACACTTAAAGACTTTGGTATAAACTGTGATACTTGCCCTATCATGGTGGATAACCAAAGTGCAATATGTCTCTCTAAGAACCCGATACACCATTCCTGTTCGAAACACATAGATGTCCGTCACCATTTCTTAGATGATCATGTTGCTAAAAAGGACATCATATTAGTGTACGTTGAAACCCAGAAGCAAATCGCCGATATTTTCACGAAACCCCTAAAGGAAGACTCCTTTGTGCGGTTGCGTCGAGAATTGGGGATTATGGGTGAATCCGAGATTTAGGATTCGTTTTTATTCAATAATCTTGCATGCTTTGAAAATTTCATTATATTTGCACATGCTAGATTTATTGGAATTTTCTGGATTTTTGTTGAATTTTCGGATTTTCGCTCGATTTGTTCGTAAACGTTAAATTTCAGATTTTCGATGTTTAATGGGATAGTATAATGATTAATGAAAGTATTTTGATGTTTCGTCCAAGTGCGATTAGGAGAGAAATCAAAATTTCAAAATTTTCAATTTTTGGACTCTCTTAGTCGGTCCAAGTTCAATGGCCGACCGACTAGATTCAGTTCTAGTCGGTCAGTGAATGAACTTAGACCGACTAAATCTTGTCAGGAAATTTGGCTTCAGTTACTGTTTACAACTAGTCGGTTCAAGCTCATTGACCGACCGACTAGATCGTGATCTAGTCGGTCAGTGCTTGAATTGTGACCGACTAGTTGTGACGGGGACTGTCTTGTCTTTTCGCATTCCGATCGATTAAAACTCCATCTAACCGACTATCTCTCATTCTAGTCGGTTCACTCTTTCTCCTCCAGCTCTAAAACTCCCGACCCCTTCGACTTCCACCCTCCCTCTCCGTCGATTCCGATCAACTTCCGGCCATCTCTCCGATCAATCTCCGGCCGACCTTGGTATACCCCCTCTCCTGCTCTCTAGGGTTAGGTTTTCTACTCTCTAGGGTTTAGATTTCAGTTTCATTCGATTTCGACCTAGGGTTATATCAATTTCGGCTAGGGTTTTGATCTCTAGGGTTCTATCGATTAGATCTCTAGGGTTGCTTTGTCTCGTCGCGCTAATGGCGAAGACAAGGATTCCGATCTGTCCTACGAGCCCATCGCCTATGACCATAGAACCATCCCCTACGGATCCCGTTCAACCTACGCGAACCCCTCCGAAACGTCGTTCGAAAACCACCCAACCCTCTTCGTCTTCGCCTCCTCTTAAGCGTAAGAGGTCGGTGACTTCGAAACCCCGTGCCCAATCTCAGCCCAAGCCCAAGCCTATGTCTCTCCATGCTCCCACTCCACCCGGAGATTCGGATTCCGACACCGAGTACATTCCTGAGACTGAGACCCATAGGGAACCCTCACCTCCACCTAGGCAACCTGAGTCTAGCTCTCGTCCCCGTACCCGTCAGCCTAAGGGAAAGGCTCCGATGCCGGTTGGTGGTGTTGATATCTCGTTGTGTCGCGATGACCCTATGTGTCTCGCGGCTTACAACCGTATCGAACACTGCCCACTGCTTCTGGAGCATTTCGTTCTGTTTTCTGACTTCATAGGGCTAGCTGATCTTCTGTCGTCTTCAGGTCTTATCGATTATCTTCGGTATGACCCTAAGGCGAATCCTCACCCCTACCCTCGTCTAGTGAAACTTTTCTATGCCAATAGGATCCGGGGTTAGTACGACGAGACCCACTCGATTGAGACTACTGTCTTGGGGACTCCGATAGTCCTCACGGCAGAAATCTTAGGCGAGTTGATAGGTTGCTCGTCGTCTGGCCTCCTCCCCTCTGATATTTCCGTTGATGATATCTCTTCACTTGATCAGGCTATCCTCTCTGAGATCTTCCATGAGATTCCTCCCGCCATGATTGGCGTCCCCTCCAAGTCATTCAAGCCTAATGCCTGGTTCCTTAACTTGATCTTGAAGTCGTGCTTACTTCCTAAGTACGGCTCCTCTTCTTTGCCATCCCAGCCATTTCTGAAGTTGATCTATGACATCTTCATGGGTAGCGAGATTAACTGGGCCTGGATCATACCCGCTAAGATGGATTCTTTCGAGTGCATCCGAAAGTCCACAAAGTCTGTGCATATCCCATATCCGTGCTTGTTGACCCTTGTTTTTCGCCACTTCCGTGTCACACTTCCTCCTGACGATGAGCGTCCCCTTGGTCCCCCTCTGAACGTGACGGCCGTCAAGAAGTCTCTTGCGGCGCTCCGTCACGTTCAGAGGACGACACCTTCAGCGTCTGCCTCTGCCTCTGCCTCTGCTGCTCCCTCTACCACTCTTGACAAGCTCGCACATTCAGTGAGACGTGTGGAGTCTTGTTATGCTCGTACCGAGGAGATTCTTTCTCGTATCGCTCGTCACCTTGGTATTGAGATCCCTCCGTCAGTCTCTGACGAGGAGGAGTTGGACGAGGAGGAGATTGAGGAGCTTGTGCGTGCTTCTACTCGTGCCCCCGAGGGCACTTCTGGAGCTGCTGCTGCTTCGTCTGCTGGTGACCCTGAGAGCACACCTGTTGCCACCGTTCCTGCGGTGGATACTCCGACTGGTGCTCCCGAGGCCACTACTGTTGCTGCTCCAGAGATCACCACTACAGTCGCTCCCGTGGACACTACTGCTGACCTGGTGACCACCACTCCTACTGCAGAGCCTGCTGCTGCTGCAGATCCTGCCACTGCCTCCTGAGCTTCTTTGAGGCCTCTCCTGATGCACATTAGATGAGATATCTTGTAGTGAGAGAGTGTGGGTTAGGATATTTTGGGTGGTTTTGTGGTTATGTTTTTTGATACTTTTGGATGTATGCTGTTGTATCTGTGATGATGTTATATGTTTTGATATTTTGATGTATTTTGTGCACCGATCGTTGGATCGCTTTTGTGTGTTGTCGATGTATCATCTTAATGTACTCATGCTTTATATATATATATATATATATACACACACACACACACACACACATCGATGTTGACATTTCATTTTGTAGTGCACAATTTAATATTTTATATGTCTCTGATGTTTTGATTTCACCGCTCGACGAAAATACTGGTTAAATAGAATTCATTTTATGAAAACATAGAATTGTTTTCCATGCACTAAATTAACCAAGAATATTGATATTGGAGAGTATATTCCATAACTCAATTCGTAAAATTAATTTGAGTTTTGATGATTTCATTTATCGATTTTCGACTTTGGTCTCATTGACACGCCTTGATTTCATTCGTATTTTTCTTTGGTGTCATTTGGACAGTGTTCATATTCTACGAATCCCGTGCTTACATTTGAAGCCATTGTTGTTGTTGTTGATCTCCTCCCACACTTTTTGCTTATGCCAAAGGGGGAGAGATATAATAATGACATGTGCTAAATGATAATTTAAGCATTTTTCCAAGAATCTAATTTGATATGTTAGATTCAGGGGGGAGTTAAGATATAAAAATTGGATTTCAAATCCTAAATTTCAATAGTTGATTCTCATTTTATATACTTCACTCGTCTGCTTGATGCGTATTATTATTATTCAATTTGGAATTAACGTGTCATCAATGCAGGGGGAGTAAGTAAATTACATTTGAATCATTATTTTTGATTATTATTTATGTTAGTTTGTCATCACCAAAAAGGGGGAGAATGTTGGATATTGGACTCCCCGGATTTGGTTTTGGATGATGAACAAACATAAATATATCGTGAACTAACAATTTGTGAGCGCAGTTATGGAGATCGTTGACAAATTCATATGAACATCCAAAGCCACGTCTCAAGACTTCTCAAAGCACGTGATCGTATGCCTAAAGCTTCGTTGAAGCTTTTGGACCATTTTAGAAGTCAAGAAGATTCGGATCAAAGCTTTCGAAGACAGTTCGTCAAGTTTTATTTATAGTCTTTTAGCTTCGTTCCGTAGAATGTTAAGCCTTGAGTAGGTCTTACGTTTTAATATTCATAACGCTCCTATCTTAGAGCTAGGAACTTGTAAGAAGTCGATACGAACTTTCCCGAAGCATCGCGCTTCGATTCGCGACTTCTTGTGCATGTTAGTTGGTTCAAGAAGAAGAACAAACCGACTAGATGGTGATCTAGTCGGTCGGCAATGCTTCTTGGACCGACTAGTTTGCCTTCTCAATTCTAAGCTCTTTACTGTTTACAGTTAGTCGGTCTACGTTGACTCACCGACCGACTAGTTTGTGAACTAGTCGGTCAGTGATCCTTCTTAGACCGACTAGTTGAGCTTCTCCTGTACATGCCAAGTTACTGTTTGTCGTTAGTCGGTCCATGTACACTTGGCGACCGACTAGTTGATGAACTAGTCGGTCAACTTTTGTTCTTGGACCGACTAATTCAATTTGTACTCAGAATATTTGTTTTATCTCTTAGTCGGTCTAAGTTAACTCATCGACCGACTAGTTGTGAAACTAGTCGGTTGGCAAGTGTGCTTTGACCGACTAGTTCTGCTTGTCTGAACTTCGACCTATTCCCTGTTCACCACTTAGTCGGTTCATGTTGATTGACCGACCGACTAGTTGATGAACTAGTCGGTCAGTGGTTGTTCTTTGACCGACTAGTTTGGTTCAGAATAGAGCCGTTGGAGCTTTAATTGAAACGTTTTTTTCTCTCTCTCTCTCTCTCCTCTAACCTATAAATACTTATTGAGCTGCATTCATTGCACTCAAGGCTGATATTAAGACAAGTTTAGAGATCAAAGAGAAATCATTCCCTCTCATTAAAGCTCATTCATTTCCAATCTTGAATCTCTTCTCACTCATATTTCAAAAGAGAGATTCATTGATTGTGAGCCTTCCAAGCCAAGTGCTTGATCCTAGGTCACCATCAACCTCATAGCTCTCCATCGCTGATCTACATCTTGGAGCTAGGGTTTGGTGCCGTCTTCTTCCTCAAAATCATCTTTGCTCTAATTCGTAAGTATACTCAAGGCATAAGTATTTTGTGGTAAGCAATTTCATTTCAATTTACTTTGACATTGTAAGTGATTCGCTCTCGGTTGTGAGAGTGTGTTTGTGATCCCGGGTTGTGGGAGTCACAATTTCATTTGTGTATGATTTGACTTGTGAAGGTTTTTCACAAGTATTTCATAGTGGAAATCTTGAGTTAGGGTTTCTAACTCAAGTATCCGGAAGTGATCGGGTGGTTGGGACGTAGGATCACCGGGAACAAGTCGGGGAGACTTGGGTGGATCCGAACCCAGTAATATCATTTGTTTGCGATTGTTTATTTATTGTCGATTATTTACTATTTCGCATTTCCGCATTAATTGGTAGACTTTGCAAGGTAATTAGGAATTAGCCTCTTAATTATTTTAAAGTACTATTCACCCCCCTCTAGTACTTGTGCAGTAGCTTAGCAGGGCATTACAGAAGAGAGGAAGAATAGTTTAAGTCGTAGATCGAGCTTGCTAAAAAATTCGGAGCTACTCGATCGAAGACTTGGTGCTTTTTTAAACGGAGAGAGTGCACCCCTATTTATATAGGGAGTCGACACCTCTCTTTTCGTCACGAGCAATGTGGGACAAAACAAAATTAAAAGAGAATTAATTTAGTTAATTGAAGTTAGTAAGCCTTTCATAAAGGGCCAACTTCAACCAATTAATTCTCCTTCACCATTGAGCTTTAGAGATGATACAAACTATCATTTCGAAGGGCTTTGAATGGTGAACGCGTAGGAACGAACAGCGACGAATTTCGACTTCGTTTGACCCCCTCAAACAATTGCCCAAAGATGGGCAAAAAGTCAATTTTCGTAGCCGTCAAAAGGGTTTCCAAAAACCCTAATTAACTTAAGTTGCGGGCGCGCCCGCCAAGGCATATGGGCACGCCCAAGTTGGGTGCAACAGGGGCGGGCGGGCGGCCCGCTGAGCAGCGGGCCGTGCCCGCTGAACACAGCGGGCGCGCGGCCTGCTGGTTCAGCGGGCCGTGCCTCCTTGCGGGTGGACCCGCTAGCCCAAGTGGGTCTAACCCACTCTTGCCTTTGACTGTTTTTGCGTTTCCGGGCTCGTTTGAGCTCCGATTTGGACGCGGTTTGAACCTGTGTTTAGACCGAGACGATCACGTCAACCAGGTAACCCTTTCCAATGCTTTTGTTCCTACAAATATTGTCGTAACCACTTTACGAAACGTTTAATCTTGTTTGCATCAAATGCAACATTGTCCACATCTACGACTTAGTCTCACAACTAGCTTGTGAACTTAACTATTCCATTTCATCGAATGAATTCCTCTTATTTATCTTCCTATTACTAAGACACGAATACTACTCGGTGTGAGACCCTACAGCCTGACCTTACTACAGGTTGGGGCTCAAACCCCTAGACGATGGTCACCACGAGTAGCAAGCGTCGTTCCTGTTTCAGAATCATCATAATGTGATCGACCTATTGACAAAAGTTCGTCGGGTTCACTCTAACTGTATCAGTGATGAATACCGTTAGCTATAGTCCCTTCGTCAAGACTGTGTCTCTGTTGGCCTAGGGTACTGTTTACTGTCAACCCCATTAGACAACATTGGTCAATATATGGCGGTCTTTGTTGTATTCACGGTGTACATCTTACAACGTACCCCGGTCGAGGATTAACACAAAGACCGTAGTGAGCCCGTGACACGAACTTCCCTTTAACGGAAGAGATGAATCCCATCTAAGTCATCTACTTGCCTCGAGAGCTTCAGGTGTAGCCCAACCTAAGATCTTTCAGCAGGCCTAGCATCGAAGCTAGATCATATGTCTAAGGGACACTGTTCACTCACAGGTTCACACAAATGACTTCAGGTCTTAAGGACCAGCTTACCTATCATCACCCTAGAGTTATTATAGACAGTTTTGTTAAAGTTAACCATTTAATAACTCTAAGATAGTCATTCAGTGAACTCATTCTCCAATGAGCACCTGTGTCTCGTCTCCTACTTCACCAAGTCGAATGACTATGAGATCATCATTACCCTAGGGTAAGACAAAGACACAGTGGTCTGTCCGATGTGCCAATATCCAGTTCTCAACATATCTATGTCCACGAACCGTTTAAGACTTAAGTTTCTGTCCAGTCACTTACTACTCATAATCGAGATCTACATCTGGGTACGTAAGGACCTAACTATCAGTCTAAGGAAATTATCTAAGTATATGATTCAACGAATTTAAACTTAGGATAATGGATACCATATTATATCTTACCAAGACGTATACTAAGGATAAATTGCCTTATGGGTATATATATCCTCCTACACGCTGGCCTTATGGCTGCCTGCGGTTTGTGTTGGAGAAGCCCGCCTACTCCAGCTGTAAGGCCTCTCTCGCCGTCTTCTAGTCGAAGAAGGCCGAGATCGAGGATCTTCTGCCAGAGGCCCTCAATATGATGCCCTACCTTGTCGGGTCCGCCGAGTCGGTATTTGACGAGGCTGGGGTGGCGGTGAGGTTAGCTGAAAAATTCCAGCTGCCCCGAGATAAGGAATACCTGGCGGATGTTGGTTAGGAGTAGCTCTATGACTTCGCGATATGGCACACCATGCAGGCTGGCGGTCCGGACTCGTTTAGATGCATTTTTGCTAAGGAATAGTCTGACCCTTTTCTGTTTTGTTGTGCAGGCTAACGTTATGATGGTCGCCGCCAGGTGCCATGCGCCGGCCCTGACCAAGGCCGAGGCCGCCGTTGCCAAGAAGACAACCGAGCTTGCCAGGCTCCAGAAGGACGCCGACGAGCGGTTGTCGTATGAGAGGGTCAAATGCGGCAAGCTAAAGTCGAAGGTCCAACAGCTGGAGGCATGCCTAGAGGACCACGAGACGAAGACCACCGCTGTAGTGGCTTGCTAAGCGGAACTTGAGGACGCGCTGGAGCAAGAGAAAGGGCTGACAGTCGACCTAGTGGTGCAGGTGATGGCCGGGAAGGATGAGCTGGCGATATGAGCTGGCTTGTCATGGTCAACTCAATCAAACCCGCTTTTGTCAGGCGAGATATGTCACACGTGAAGCGTCAGGCTCACTTTTGTCAGACTCGCCGTTGTCACCCCTGCTTTTGTCAAACTCGTCGTTGCCAGGCCTGCTTTTGTCAGACTCACCATTATCGAGCGGCATGTTGTCAGTGATAGCGGGACTCCTAACCGTATCCTTGTGCCGTTAGGTCACTTCAGGGGTGTACATCCTGGAGACCACGAGGCTTGCCTCGGAGTATCCGCTTGAGGGGGCACGGGAGCGCAGCTTGGCCTGTGCTCTTCTCCGGTTTGGGTGGCGAAGCTCCGTAAGCTTACCCCGGAGTCTTCACTGGAGGGGGAGCGAGCGCGTGGCTTGGCCCGTGCCCTTCTCCTGTTTGGATGGCGAAGCTCCGTAAGCTTGCCCCGAAGTCTTCACTGGAGGGGGAGCGAGCATGTAGCTCGGCCTGTGCCCTTCACCGGTTTAGGTGGCGAAGCTCCGTAAGCTTGCCTCATAGTCTTCACTGGAGGGGGAGCGAGCGCATGGCTCGGCCCATGCCCTTCTTCGGTTTGGGTGGCGAAGCTCCGTAAGCTTGCCCTGGAGTCTTCACTGGAGGGGGGAGCAAGCGCGTGGCTCGGCCCGTGCCCTTCTCTGGTTTGGGTGGCGAAGCTCCGTAAGCTTACCCCAGAGTCTTCACTGGAGGGGGGAGCGAGCGCGTGGCTCGGCCCGTGCCCTTCTCCAGTTTGGATGGCGAAGCTCCGTAAGCTTGCCCCAGAGTCTTCACTAGAGGAGGGAGCGAGCGCGTGGCTCGGCCCGTGCCCTTCTCCGGTTTGGGTGGCGAAGCTCCGTAAGCTTGCTCCGGAGTCTTCCCTGGAGGAGCGAGCGCGTGGCTCGGTCCGTGCCCTTCTCCGGTTTGGATGGCGAAGCTCTGTAAGCTTGCCCCGAAGTCTTCACTGGAGGGGGGAGTGAGCGCGTGGCTCGGCCCGTGCCCTTCTTCGGTTTGGGTGGCGAAGCTCCGTAAGCTTGCCCCGGAGTCTTCACTGGAGGGGGGAGCGAGCGCGTGGCTCGGCCCGTGCCCTTCTCTGGTTTGGGTGGCGAAGCTCCGTAAGCTTGCCTCGGAGTCTTCACTGGAGGGGGGAGCGAGCGCGCGGCTCAGCCCGTGCCCTTCTCCGGTTTGGGTAGCAAAGCTCCGTAAGCTTGCCCCGTAGTCTTCACTGGATGGGGGAGCGAGCGCGTGGCTCGGCCCGTGCCCTTCTCCAATTTGGGTGGCGAAGCTCCGTAAGCTTGCCCCAGAGTCTTCACTGGAGGGGGGAGCGAGCACGTGGCTCGGCCCATGCCCTTCTCCGATTTGGGTGGCGAAGCTCCATAAGCTTGCCCCGGAGTCTTCACTGGAGGCAGAGCGAGCGCGTGGCTCGGCCCATGCCCTTCTCCGGTTTGGGTGGCAAAGCTCTGTAAGCTTGCCTCGGAGTCTTCACTAGAGAGGGAAGCGAGCGCGTGGCTCGGCCCGTGCCCTTCTTCAATTTGGGTGGCGAAGCTCCGTAAGCTTGCCCCTGAGTCTTCATGCGTTGTAAGGGAACTGAAATTTTCGAGTGGAGACACCAAAATTTGGAAATATGTACGAAAGGAAGATAATTTTATTAAAACTCACAGTCATTGATAGTATTTAAGCAAGTGCTCCATATTCCAGAGGTGGGCTAGCTCGCCCCCATCCAAGGTAGCTAGGATATAAGTGGCCGCGGCCCGACGATGTCGACGATTTCGTAAGGCCCCTCCCATTTTGCTGCAAGCTTCCCTCGACAGATGATCTCTGGTTTGAATGTAGCGTCCCTGAGGACTAGGATGCTGATTCTGAAGCTCCGTTTCCTTACCCGGGAGTTGTAGTGTCGAGTCATCCTCTGGCTGTGCTTGACGAGGTTGGTCAGCTCTCGGTCCTGTACTTCGTCGATGAGCTCGAGATTGAAGCCAAGGCCCTCCGCATTGATGTCCTCATCAAAGTATTGGAGCCAAAGAGTTTCTTCTCCCACCTCTACAGGGACGACCACCTCTACTCCGAATGCCAGCATAAACGAGCTCTCCCCGGTCGAGGCCTTGTAGGTCGTGCGGTATGACCAGAGAATGCCTGGTAGTTCGTCTACCCAAGATCCGAGAGCGTCACTGACCTTCTTCTTCAGGGGGCCCAATATGCTCTTATTTGCTGCCTCCGCCATCCCGTTGCATTACAGCTGTGCCACAGAAGCGAAGTGTAGCTTGATCCCCCACTCCGAACTGAAACCTCAGAAGCCCTCGCAATGGAACTGTCTGCCGTTATCTGTCACAATGGAGCGAGGTTCCCCAAAGCGACAGACGACGAACTTCCAAATGAAGTTCTTCATGTCCGTCCACGTGATATGAGCTAATGGTTCAGCCTCAATCCATTTGGTGAAATAGTCGACGGCGACGACGAGGTACTTCATCCCTCCTGAGGCCTTCAGGAAAGACCCGAGGATGTCGAGCCCCAACTTGGCGAAGGGGATCGGACTGAGAATGGGGACCAGGTAAGCCGGCGGTGCCACAGTGTGGCTGCAAAATTTCTGGCATTCTCCGCACTTTTTGACGTACTGGGATGCGTCATGGACCATGGTTGGCCAGCAGTATCCTTGACACACTATTTTATGGGCGAAAATGCGTCCGTCGTAGTGGTTTTCGCAGAGGCCTTCGTGCACCTCGTGGATGACTTTTTCGACCTGGTCTGGCCCCAGACATTTCAGATAAGGCAGGATGTCGAAACTTGCGCGGCGCTTGCGGTAAAGCACCCCGTCGAAGATCACGAACGACAAGGCTTGCCTTTTAATCTTCTAAGCTTCAAGTCGCTCCTCGGGCAGGGCTCCCATCTCCAAGTATTTCATTATCGGGCTCATCCAAGTCATCGTTTGGCTGACACACATTAGCTCATTTCCTCAATGGAAGGCGTCAACAGGTTCTCGACGTAGATGGCTTTTCCCATTTCGGCCAGGGAGGAGGAGGTCAGCTTAGACATGGCGTCGGCCCGGAGGTCGTTGGAACGAGGTAGGTGGGACCTTCGTCTTTTTGAACTTCTGGAGCTCGGCCTGGGCACGCTTAAGGTAACGCTTCATCAGCTCCTCCAAGGCCTCAAAGCTCCCTTGGATCTATTGGACAACGAGCCATGAATCACTTAGTAGCAGCACGTTCGTTGCTTCCATCGCTCGGCATAGCTTCAACCCATTGACCGCGGCTTCGTATTCTGCGACATTGTTGGTCGTCGAGAAGCTAAATTGCAGCACGTACTCCAACAGGCATCTGTCAGGGGTTTGGATGACCATGCCTACCCCGGTTCCAGATCCCGTGGCCGACTCGTCGACGTGGATGATCCACATCTCGCCCACTTCTTCTTGAGCGGACGTCGAGGGTTTGACTGCGTCCATCGCTCTCTGCCATGCCACTGCCGCTTGAGCGCTCGATGGTTCTTCAGGAAGATCTTCGATGGTGTACTCCACTATGAAATCCGCCAGCGCTTGGCCCTTGATCGCCGTTCGGGCTTTGTACACTATGTCAAACTCGCTGAGCTCGACCCTCCAGTTCAGCATTCTACATGAACGTTATAACCTCTTTAGGTTCTTTTCGAGGGTAGATTGGTGTGGACGACGATGGTGTGAGATTGGAAGTATGGCCGGAGCTTCCTTGACGTTGTGACGAGACAATAAGCCACCTTCTCTATGGGGCTATAACGGGTCTCCGCATCTCGAAGCCCCCTGCTCGCATAGTAGACCGGCCGCTTGATGTGTCCATATTTTCTATCTTTTTAGCATTATTCAATTGCATTTCATGTCATATCCGCATTCAAATCCCACATTTTCTAACGATACTGCACTTCTAATGCCATATTCAAGTTTTGTAGAGTTTTGTGGATTTTCAGGGATTTTTGGAGCGATTCGGAGCCACTTTTGGATATGGACACATCCAGCATGCCCGTGAGTCCGTTGGCGAGGCTCTACAGGAGTTCGCTGAGGTTCGAACACTTATGGGAGGAGAGGAGGAGAAGCTAGCAGGAGAAAGGAGGCATTAGGGATGTTTCCCAGGCGACTCGACCGAGAGCACAAGCTGCTCGGTCGAGCTGATATACAAGCCTAGCAGAATGCGCATCCGACTCGACTGAGTAGAGTGGTGACTCGGCCCGAGTCGACCTATTTTTGGACTGCATCTCACCGACATCCTGCTCGACCGAGCAGGACCTACTCGACCGAGCCAGCGGACGACTCGACCGAGCAAGGCCTACTCGGGCCGAGTAGGCAGAGCGACATTTTGGAAGGAGTTTCGATCTATTGACAGCTCGGTCGAGTAGGCGGGCTGCTCGACCGAGCAGCCCTGACCCCTTCGCCAAAACCAAGAGCATTTAATGCGCCTGCTCGACCGAGCAGGCATCTGCTCGACCGAGTCACTGACTCGGTCGACGACATGCGGGCCCAGACTCCAGAATTTCAGGTTATTTTCGTGGGGGTCCCACACGGATGTATTAGAGATAATTTTGATTGATGTTTTAGGTAGCTTTTTATTATGTTTTTGACTTGAGCTTAGGAAGAGGAGATCAAAAACTATTGTAGAGCTAGATCTAGGTTTTGAGAATTGAGTTGTTTTTGGAGAAAGATCAAGTTTTTATTATTTCCTTCGTCTTGGAATCTGCGGGAATTCTTTGATCTCTATTGGCTATTGCTCTTTCTCATTCGAGGTACGTAAGATCTTAATCTCTCGCTTGATTTTATTGCTATGATGTTTTCTACGGTAGAAACTATGTTTTTATTTGTCGTAATCGCTATGTGTGAGTAGTTTTCCCTAGGGTTGATGGGTTAGCCTTAAGACTCTAGGAAAGAGATGTAGATCTGGATCCCTAGGTTGTATTGGGAATAAGAGGGATTATTTTGGTCAATCTTTCCAAATCCCTAGGAGAACTCGTACTGAGATCATGCCCACGGTCGGTGGAATTGATGAGCTTAAGGAGTATCTTTGGGATTTAAATAGGGAATTAGTGGATCCAACCAAGGCTTGTGACCATGCCTGGCTCATGCCTTGAGGGGATCCACTGACGAACTATATCGCTACATTGACGGCTACCGCCATTGCGTCAATGAGAGCCACCGAAATACCTCGAAATTCTAACCCACGAGAGTGGTATGAGTTGAGAGATCAACCCCCCAAATCCAATGCAACATAAAGATCCCATTCTAACATCAACCTCCGACGGTCTTAGCGGTGATCCCTAAGGCCCAGCTTCTTTTATTATCGAACCAACAACACCATCACAACCAACCTTTCCAAACCGACTGCTATCTCATTCTGAGATTTAAAGATAATCTGAGAACCCAATATACTGTCACTGTCCCTGTGGGATTCGACAATCTTATATACTATAATTTGACACCGTCTGCTTGCGGATAGAGCCCAGAGTCAACACCTAGGAACTTTATTGCGCCTGGTGATTGTGACACCGATAGGTGGATTTTAGGTGTGAGTTCGAGGTGCGTCAAGTTTTTGGCGCCGTTACCGGGGACGGTTACGGTGTATCTCAGTTTATTTTTATTTTGAAGAGTTTGCTAGCAACTCTCACCATTCCTTATCTTTCCACCCTTTTCATTCTTTTTAATTATTATCTTGCTACTCATGGTATTTTTCTGAGCTGTCTTGTGCATGATCACTCGCTTTGGAGCTTTTGATAAAGAATTGCTATTTTATCTTGAAATCGAGAAAACAGCAAGAGCTCTCAAGGCCTCGAATAGGAGTCAGACACTCTCTGATCAAATGGCAGAAAAAACCGCCACTCCACCTCGCACCGGGTCCATCCGGGACAACATGAAACCGAGCTTCGGAAACAACTCCTCCATTCTGAGACCGCAACTGGTGGCAGCTAGCTTCGAGTTAAAGACCGGGTTCATAAATCCGATGCAGCAGGATCCCTTCCATGGGCATCCGCACGAGAACCCAAACCATCACATCGACACTTTTCTAGCGAAGTGCGATACATTTAAAGCCAAAGATGTGAGCGACGACGCCATTAAGCTAAGGCTCTTCCCCTTCACCTTGAGGGATAAAGCTGCATACTGGCTACAAGCCCACCCGTCCAACCACTTTACTTCATGGGAGCAACTAGCGCCTGCCTTCGTAGACAAATTCTATCCACCCTCAAAGACGGTGCAGATCAGAGGGGCTATCTCTAATTTTAAACAGCTTCTGCAAGAATCTCTCTACGAGGCCTGGGAAAGGTTCAAGGACCTTCGGCATCAGTGCCCTCATTATGGGATCCATTCCTGGGATCTGGTTCAAAGCTTCTACAACAGGCTGTAGCCCAGCACGAAGATGATAATTGATGCCACCGTGCAAGGTGCCCTACTGGACAAATCGCCTGAGGAAGCCATTGATCTACTTGAGCATAAGGCAGTGAATAACCAACAGTGGAGCGAGGAGCGCACCATTGTCACCGGGACCCCCTGAGGTAAAAGCTATTAGCCACCTCGATTCTCACATTGAGACTTTGTGCAAGCATGTGGCTAGGATCGAGCAACGGTTGGACTCCATCCCAACAACTACCAGTACCCCAGCCTATCATCCTTCGAAAGAATACGGAGAGCAAAGTTACGTTCCCAATGATGGACATTATGACGGAGCCGAATCATCTGAGTCCGTACAGTATGTCCAGGAGATGGAAGAAATCAGTGGCAACATCCGGCCGCAAGGAATCACCCCCGGATTGTCTTATGGGAACCCAAGTGGAGGGCTGCAACCTCCACAGTTTTAGAGGCCACCACCCCCTCCTCAACAACAACAAGGACAACCGCCACATCAAAAGCAGAGCAGATTTAGGCCAGCTGGTCCGTATCGACCACCAGGCTACCAATTTAATCGCCCGCCCCAGCAAGGTTATGCACCGACGTCGCCGCGTTCCAATTTGGAGACCACCTTAGAGACGTTCATGAGCGGACAATTCAGATTCAACCAAGACACGTCTACTCAATTCAAGAATATAAACACGTCGCTTGATGAGCTGAGGGGTCAGATGTCCCAATTACTTAAGAATCAAGGGAGGTTGCCTTCGCAACCGAAGCAGAATCTGAGGGCTCAAGATAAAGTCGTGGTCTCCGTCACCCCGTGTGGAGGACGGACAACCGACGCTGTGATGGTGCCGGTCACAAACAAAGAACAAGTTACAATTGAGGATGCCACTATTGGCGGTGATGATGAAGAGGCTACGGATGATCCTACCATGAATGGAGAGAGGGCAGATTCGCCTTCCACCATACCCACCATCACACCGACACCAAGGGACGATGCAACTAGTTCTAGTAAGCCATCTCCTATGAATGCCGTAAAGGATAAGGGAAGCCGACCCCCTCTACCGTATCCATAGAGGCTAGCTATAGCTAAAATGGAGAAGAAGTATTCAAAGTTCACGGAACTTCTGAAGGGCATACAGCTCAACATCCCCTTTATGGATGCCATTACAGAAATTCCTATCTATGCGAAGTTTCTGAAGGACCTCATTACCGGAAAGCGAAAGCATGAGGAAATAAAGCTTATGGAGGACTCTACCTCCATCATAAAAACCCATCTCCCGAGAAAACTACCGGATCTGGGAAGCTTCACATTCCCATGCTCTATAGGAGGTACGCCTATCAACCATGCTTTGATCGACTTGGCAGCGAGCATCAGCTTGATGCCGCTCTCCATATTCGAAAGACTACATACCGGAAGTGAATTGGAGCCCATAAACATGTCCACACAGCTAGCAAATCACTCGATCACGTATCCGGTAGGCATTACCAGAGACATCATTTTGCAAATACCTCCCGGATTGTGTGTGCCGGTGGATTTTGTCATCATGAATATCCCGGAAGGGGGAAGTTCCCAGCTCAGACTTGGCCGTCCTTTCATGGCGACGGCCGGCATCCTTATAAATGTTTATGAAGGGACCCTCTCATTGAATGTGGGTAATATTGAAGCCCAATTCCGGTTGCAAAAACCTATGAGGGAGCATGTCCGAGAAGAAGTAGCTAGTTATCTGGAGCTCCTAGAAGATGATGCCATAGGGGAGTATACCGCTGAGGAGGTCATGAAGGACTTGATGAGAACAAGTGTTGATGACGATGGCAACCCCATCTACGACAAGGTGGTTGCCGCCTATCTTCGTGTGTTTGATGAGGAGCCCACAGACGACTCTTTGCACCACAAGAAGCCGGAAGCCATCAGTCACGTAGCCGAGGAAAAACATGGAGAGGAAGCATGCCAAATACTGTCGCACGGTATCGTTGGCAAGAATGATGCACGTATCTCTTACGCGCCAAACAACAATTGAAGAACTTGAGGGAGTCAAGCTCATGACTCAAAACGAGCGCTTATCAGGAGGCAACCCGACTTTTTATATCTTAGATTTTCTTTTTCAGCTTTTGTTTTTCTTCATCTATCCCAGAAAACCAAATAAAAATGCTTTTTATTCCTTAAAATGCAAAGCTATAAAAATCTGATAGGTTCTTCCTTTCTATAGGTTGAACATTAAAGGTAGCACATAAATCGAGGTTTTGAATGAAAGAGAGAGCTGGAAGGAGAGCAGCTGATAGAAGAGCAAGTTAAGGGAAAAGAGTCACATGTGACTCGACCGAGCAGCCACATACTCGGTCGAGTAGCGTAGGCCACATGAAAAGAAAAGGAAAATGTCGTTTTGTCTACACTGCCCGAGCAGCATTTACTCGGTCGAGTAGTCGCTTACTCGACCGAGTATCCATCTGCTCGATCGAGCTGAGGAAGGCACATGGAAATATTGGAAAAACGACGTTCTGCCTACACGGCCCGAGTAGCTTCTACTCGGTCGAGTAGATGCCTACTTGACTGAGTACCCATCTACTCGACCGAGCAAGGGAGAAACTGGGAAACAACGACAAAATGGTTACTCGACCGAGTTGACCCTACTCGGTCGAGTAGTTGAGGGAGTATTAAAATTTAATCTCGATTTATTTCATTATCTGGCTCGACCGAGCAGTTAGCCTGCTCGGCCCGAGTCACGTGCTGTTTGATTCTTTTGGGACCTATATTAGACCGGGGTCGTGTTATTTATACACCCTAAGCCGACTTAAGATCTTGCCCTAATCGGCCCCCCTCCAACTCGTTCCTGTCCACCGCCGTCGTTGCCGTCACATCGCCCGTCCACGCCGCCGACCGCCCCCCAGCCGGTCGGTCCCCACTTCTCTCTCTCTCCCCGCTTTCTTTCTTTCTCTTTCAATCTTCCCATCCTAAACTCCCCCCCTACTCCCTTCTATCGCTATTCCCCCCCAACCACCACGCCCCCATCTCGACCTACTCGACCGAGTACACTCGACACTCGGCCGAGTAACAACAGCCCGTCCGACTTGACCACGCATAGCTTGCGCTCGTTCGAGCTCCCACACCCATATGCCCACACCCATTCTTTTCGGATCACACTGATACTATTCTATCTTTCAATTTCAGGTGTACCTCGCTTTCCGAGGAAATCTTGAATTCTGGTCGCTTGGGAGATCACATCAGCTTCACACCTCGACTCGCGCAGGATCACTCTATGCTCACCCTGTCACTCGCCTCGGTAAACTATTTCCACCGTACACTTTACTTACCGATTACCGTTCTTCGCTTGCATGATGCCCCCACGGCGTTCTAGACCTAGGAACGCCAACACCGGCACACCCACCTCTAGACCATCCCGACGCACCCGTCGAACAAGCTCACCCACACAAGGCCATATTGTTGGTGTATCCTTCGCCCATGTGCCCCTTACAACTAACACTCCAACCCCTCCCGAGCGTTTGTATCTCAACGACGCAGCATATGACGTTACCTTTTGAGACACTGACCAGGACGGCTAGTTCGTTGCCATGCTCCTACTTTTAGGTCAGGGAGGCGACACTACTCAACATTCAGTCGAGCAGGTCCTCCCTTTACTTCGCAACCTAGTTAGGCACTGGCGCTCCGACCTAGTCGTCGAGCCATAGCCGTCTACCGCAGTCTCTGGTCTATAGCAAAGGGACCCATCACCGCCTCCAGAGGGTAGTGCCCCTGCTTGATGCTATCCCTCCACCACTTCTTGTCCTTCCCTCATCTTATTTTGTTCACATCTGTCTTTTTGGGGCCCTAGTCTTACACAGCTTGGGGGAGGACACACCATGCATCATTCCATGCATTTGCATCATCATTCTATCCTTGCATCATATCACTTTTTCTTTCTTTTGCATAGATTTATTTTCCATTGACTTTTTATATCATCACCCTACCACCCACTGACGTCCCCCCAAAGTTGTGGTGCATGTGCAAAGTGCTATAGGATTGGGGACGCGAGATTTAAATATTTGTAACCGCAAGCGCACGGTGTTGTAGTGTGGCTTGCGGGTCGAACACAGGGAGGCGTGGTTGTACTTGTGTTAGAAGGGACCAAATTCATCCTATGGGTGAGCTAGCCCGAATCGATAGATGGGTTGTCACGGAAAATGAATACGAGGGATAAACAAGATGAAAGGAAACCCAGGACTTCGGTTTCCACCCTATCATGTGATTCTCGCTAATACGGCCAACGGATAGGATAACGATCGGAATTAGGGTTTAATGGTGAGACGTTGCCTC